>MU001673.1:536035-555722 GCA_010093515.1 Lineolata rhizophorae | reverse complement strand
ATGGAGTAATGAGAGGATTTGTGGTGGTGATGATGGAAGCTGACCGACCAGGGGGTCTGACCGACCAGGGGGTACTACACGTTAGTAGCATTATTATATTGATCAGGTAGTGGAGCTTGAGGTCTGCCATGAATCTGTGGAGATACGAATTGCGGGCTTTCTCGCAATCTCCCAGTATACGCCCTTAATGTTGATGTACGCTAGCACTTCATTTACATCGTTCAACATCGTAATGGCGACGTTGTATAGTTCCTATACGCGTATTTGACTCGAATATGAAGCTTGAAATTGAGAGCTATGACTAGCCGTCCTCGCACAGTCTCCTCGTACGGGACTTGCCTGATAGTTTAGAAGGGTTCCTGAAGCCCTGCTATACGAAATAGTCTACATGCTGCTTCGTAAATATGTGTTACAAATACGATCGTCGGAGTATTCAAGATTCTAGAAACTTACTGAGACGACTATGAAGCTCCCTGCTGGTGGATGTGAGGTTGGTGTGAACGGGGTCGCTAAGGGCGCGAGCGCGACCGGGGATCGCGGAAGCGGAGCCGACAGGCCGACAGTGGAGCTCCACAGTCGCGAGCAACTCCGACCTTTGTCGTCGGGCACCTGCCGTCAAGAGCATTGGAACCTTGGTTCCTGTAACGAAGACGCTGTCATTTGACGCCTGGGACCATATCGTTCAAGTCTTTGCCTCTGGGACCTTGGTGGGTGGTTATCCGCTGTCGCAGGGTCCGTCCAGCGGACAGCGTTCCCTATACGGGTCTCATCGCGGGCTTGAAACACGAATTGGCTAGGTCCAGCACTCTGAGTTGGCGTCATCTATTTCTTCCATCAGATTATCTGAGAAAAGTGAGACTGTGTAACTTGCTTTGATGAGCGCGGTTGCTCAATGCCAGGTCTGCGCTCCGGCAACCGTCAGACTCTTCAAGACTTCAACCATTTCCTCTTGGTCGGGAATTCCTCACATCTCCAAGAGCTGCTTTGCCCTCAACTCTGGTACTCAGCCTCGTTTTTACTCTCCTTGTTCCCAGACTAGGACAATCTCGACACTATTTTCTCTACATCGTCTTAATTGTACGCCTTTCCGTAGAGCAAGCACTCTCCTAACTTTTCCGGGACCACATCCTCCGACTTTTACGTCATTTGTGTCGCGCCAGCGTCGCTTTCTAGTCTTAAGAACGGTCAAGATGACACCCGAAGACGATAAGCCATCCGACGTTCAAAATACAGGGTCAACACCAGGTCCTCAGCCTGCGGAAGCAACCGATCAGCCCACCGAATCCATCACCACTGAAGCTCCGGAAAACTCCCAAGGAAAGCCGAGCAAAGGACAAGCAACAAAGAAGCAAAAAAGGAAGTATGAGAAAAGAGAAATGTGGCAGGAAAAGGGAGAGGAAGAAGGCAAGGGAAAGCGGAAGGGCAAGGGCAAGGGGAAGAAAGAAAAGAAGCCTCCGCTAACGCACTTCCTCTGCATCCCGCTCGTGACGAATGAATCGCGGCCTCTGCTCGAGGAGGCGTTAAGGAAGTTCGAGAGTGACGTCGTGAACAACATGGAGCAGAGTCGGACGGGTTCTCTGGCTCTGAAGAGTGGAGGGGTGAAGTACGTCAGCGAAGGACATGGCAAACATGAAAAGGGTTTCAACGCAGGCGAAGCAGAAAATTTTGGTGGACAGCCGCAGAACACATCAGTAGGTGCCAACCCCGAGCCTCTGCTTCGGTTGCCAAGCAGAGCTGTCCGGCCAGTGGGCACCTTGCACCTTACACTTGGTGTAATGAGTTTAACAACGCCCGAACGGGTACAGAAGGCGGTTGACGTGCTTAATGATTTGAATATTGTACACCTATTGGATGGAAAGACACAAGAGCAACAGAGGGAGTTAGAGCAGGGCACGGAAACTACCCAGGAGCACCACGAGGACGAAGAAGACGGAGGTGTTTCACTGGTATCGCCACCCGGTGTGGGTGCATCTCACGATCCATCTGAGAAAGATCAAAATGGGAAGAATGAGATCGAGATGGAACTGGCGCCTGAGCCCAACATGCAACATCCGCATCCAGATACGCCACCAATACCGAATGTAGTCCGAAGAACTCCAAACGCTGAAGACGAAGATCAGCCTTCCTCCGATCCGCAACATTTCACACGAGCAGCTTCGACGGCGCCGTTTATACCGTTGTCTTTTACAATCCGATCACTTGTACCTATGAAATCTCCCAAAAAGACCACTGTACTTTACGCGTTTCCAGAGGACTCGACAAACCGACTGCTACCTCTGGGGACGGCGGTCCGCGATACGTTTACAGACAACGGCGTTATGATACCCGACGATCGACCTTTGAAACTACACGCGACTATTGTCAACACAATTTACGCTCGACCTGGAGGTCGACGTGGAGATGGCATGCCAGAGAATAAGGAACAGGTGACTGGAGAGAATGTTCAAATAGGGCTGGGGGTCAAGGAAGGAGACAATGTTGAAGCGGCGTCGGAGTCAGAGCAAGAAGGTGACGAAGGGCAGACTACAGTTCAAGCGGGGCCGACTGAGGGTGTCGTTGCCCCTGAAAATGACGAAGCACAGGGTCGTGAACAGCAATCAATACCATCAAAAGAACCCAGTAGACAAGGAGAGCGCTTGAGTGCAGCAGTCCGTGCGGCATCGTCGCGATCGTCTCAAAAAAGGCGGGAAAATGAACCGGTGAGATTCAACGCCACTGAAGTTGTTGAGAAATATAAGGAGTTTGTATGGGCAGAAAACGTTCGGGTCCAAGAGTTGGCTATTTGCAAAATGGGAGCCACCAAGATATATGGCGAGGATGGGAGTATATGTGACGAACAGTATGAGAAGGTCGCGTCGATTCCATTTCCTGAGTCATAATCCGAAGTTGTTTTACCCTGGACTTCATTGCCAACTGTTCTGGCCGGATGATGTTGCTCCTAAATTAGAAAGATATCTTCACTCCTTTTTACCAGGTCCGTCGTTTAATTTCTCACGTATCGGCATGCGGTTTCATCTGCATCGTTGCAATAGCGGAGATCACTTAATCGTAGGATGTTACTCTTCTAAATATTTAGTTAGTCGACTAAAGAGAGACAAGCCAGCCTGGAGTCATACAGCAGATACATCTCCGTATTGTTGTACTATCTAGCAAACGTGCAAGAATCCATTTGAGCCTATTCAACATAAGCGAAGTAACCTTGGAATTCTGAGTTGGCTTCAAATGCCAGCTCTGTCCCCACTCCCACGAAGAAGGTATACCCTTCCTCCAACTTCCACTCCTTGCCATCAGAACGCATCACACCAGACCCCTGTGTCAAGATGAAGATACCCGGACCGTCAAATTTCTGCCACGCCTCCTTCTCGCCCTTATGGATGCTGACCTCGAGAAGGCTGAACTCGCTCATCGGGGGCCGGAACACTCGCGTCTTCCCATTGCTACTCTTCTCGAACGGCTCGGAAGAGATAAGCGCTTCATTGATATCGTGTGGCGTAAAGGTTAGCACGGAGCAGAAGAGATCGACATCGTCGCGGGAAGCACGCGGGCAGAAGCCGGTGTTCAAGACGTTGTTCGAACGCGCCATGCATTCTACGATATCACCATGAAGCCAAGCATGCGGTGCGTCGGCGGGTACGTAGACGGCGGAACCGGGTGGGAGGCGAAGGTAATTCATTAAGATGCTGGGAATGTGTCAGCGCGGCGCTTCGCTAGGACCCTCCACCATATCTGACACTCACAGGGCTACTAGCGTTCCAGGATCCTAAAATCAAGACTCTCAGTAATTTGTCTTCAGCTTTACTTTGGACAGGCCTGAGAATCATACCGTCTTATCGTATTGCTCCTGTAACCTCGGCAACATATCTAGCACGTATTCATCCTTGCCAAAATTCTCCCTAGGTATCTTCATCAACGCATCTTCTGTCTGCCGTACTTCATCTGGATCCAGCGAAAGCATCTCATGTACGGCGAACTTGAGAGACTGGTCGTCATAGTCTGTCTTCCGAATCGGCGCGATGAACTTGTTGAGCGGCTCGAGCGTAGTTAGTAGTCGCTCAATGTCCTTCAGCGGCTTGAAACCTGCGAAGGCTTCGAACTCGGTGAGTGCGAGCCCGATCTCTGGCTTATGGTTCGGATCGGTGAACTTGTTGGGTTCGCGAGCGTGAAGAGACTCGGCTAAACCGATATTCTAGAGTAGATAGGTGTCAATCACTAGTAGAGCAATTGCAAACGATCAAGGACATACCGGGTGTAGCTGCAGAGGCAGCGCTTTTTCGATGGATAGGATTTTAGGTAGGAAGGGTAGATTGGCAGGGCCGAACTTCTTCTGCACGGGTTCTCCAAGGAGGCCGGTTGGATCCTTGTCAATAACTTTTTGGAGCTCTTCATCCGTGCTTAGGACATAGGATGGAAGCGATGGATAGGTTCCCATCCACCTGCAGTTTGTCAGCTTAGGGGATAATTACTTCTCTTCAATCAATTACGTGCATGCTCACATCTCAGCATATGGCGTGTCTTCCTCGACCGTGAAGTCTGTCCTAGGAGTGTTGGCGCAAAGCCGGGCCGCCATGGACTTGTTGCCCTTTTTCCCCCATGGATACTCATTGCAATAACACTTCAATTGTAGCACAGAAGCGGTCATGGTGGTCAGCTCAGTAATATGCCAGCCTCGAAAACCGGAACAACAGAGGATTTAGGCTGTAGTTGACGTGAATAAGGGAAGAGTTTGTTGTGCGATCTTAAGTGTACCATTGTGGAAAAAAGCATGTCGAGGGCGCATCGTAACTTGCGGTCAGAGTAACGTCATGATCAACCTGACCAATGAAGGTAGTTGGACCATTTTGAGCTTGGACGAATTGATCTAAGACTCGATTTTCTAGAAATAACATCTAAATACCAAATAGAAGCGAGTCAAATGCTGTTTCCAGCACAAACGTTTAAATTGATGGTGTAAGGCATGAAGTCTAATATCTATTTCAACACTAAATGGGATTCATCAGGCTTCGACATCGGCCGTCCATTTTTGAATTGGAAGTTGTGGACTATAAGCTTCCAAACAATCGAAACGGAATAGTTTGATAGAGTCCTCTGGAGACCAGTAATTCTAAACTCACGGTTATATTTATGCTTCTTGCCCAAGTCTAATCCCGTTCGCCTCGGCGGAAACCGACTAGGCCTCAAAGGGGAAACTAGGGTTTGCAAACTAGGGTTTGGTGCATCTCGGCTAGCTTGCAGATGCCAAGAGTTGTCATACGCGAAATGGTTGGACACTGTACTTTCGACTCCTTTTAGACTTCAAAAGCGACGTCTCCCTCTGGTGGTATTCCTGTGCGCGTCGCCGCTCTTGTCGAATATCCTCCTGGTCGTAGTCCCGCACTCGACGCGACAAGAGCTAGGCCATGATCGACTGATCACCTAACCCTTCTCGCCAGTTGGAGGGCAGAGGACATCTGTTCAACTTCCACCGCGCCGTTCCCTGCGCCGCTCACGCTCCTTTCCCTACCTCACCATCTGTTCTTGACGAACGCATGCGATAATCCACAATGCACTTCGCATTTCCGCCGCGTAAGACGTCGAACCCGCCGCCGTACGCGGTGCGACCGTCACGGTCAACGCCCATGCTGCGTCGGAACCAGCTGCGGTTACTAGCGATCATAGCGTTGGGCTTACTCTCGTTCATCTTCATCGCGTCGAGGCTGTTTCGATCGTCGTCGGGCAGCGCGCAGTCCGAATATATCCCGCCAGGGACGCCCCCTGTGGTCATAGTCACAGTACTGGACCCTAAGGGCAACCCCAGTTTCAACGAGATGGTGAAGCAGAATAGGGAGCACTATGCGGAGAAGCACGGTATGTAGGGCAATAGCTCGACGGTGGCATTTTTCTCTGTCAGTAGTGTGTCTGCTATATGTAGCAAGTCCGGCGTTTTCTAAAGATCTATTTTATTATCCCTAGGCTATACAACATTCTTTCCCAACCCTGCCGACTACCCACTCAAAACTGCGCCCGTCTCCTGGGCCAAGGTGCCCGCCATGCGCCATGCCATGACGCTCTTCCCGCACAGCACGTGGTATTTCTTCCTCGATGTGCACGCTCTCATTGCGAATCCGTCTATATCAATCGAAGAACACATCACAGCTCCGGCGCGTATCGAGGAGCTCGAAATCGTGGACGTCCCCGTGGTCCCGCCCGACTCTGTTATCAAGACGTACGCACTCAAGGGCGATAAGGTCGATTTGATCATTTGCCAAGACCACGAAGGCATCGGGCGCGAGAGCTTTTTGATCCGTAGAGGGGAATGGGCCAAGTACTTCTTGGATGCATGGTTTGATCCGTTGTATCGGGCATATAACTTCCAGAAGGCGGAGCTGCACGCGTTGGAGCATATTGTTCAGTGAGTGATCTTCCCCACTTGCAACAGAGCTGCTAGTTGCTATACTGTCGCTCTGCTGGCTTATCACATACGGAAACGTCTTCCTATAGAAGCACCGCTGACCCAATTTTAACCTGTAGGTGGCATGGCACAATGCTCGCAAAACTCGTCCTTGTTCCCCAGCGCATCATCAACTCCTTCCACAGCGACAGAGCTGGTGTCTCAGAAGCCAACATCTACCAGGAGGGTGACTTCATAATTAATTTCACGGGATGTGACCAGGGAGGAAAGACGTGCGAGACGGTCATGCGCCAGTACGCGACGTAGTGGAAGGCCTTAGTGGTACGGTCCGCAAGCGCGAGGCCGTGGATTGGTGTATTGAGAGGGACAATTTAGATCTAGTCTCGAATGGCGTTGTGGGCGTCATGTAAATCTCTGGATTTGTCGTGGGGATACTTTTGTGCGAATATGGCAGGTCCAGGTACTTCAAGCACGGCCTAGGAGCTGCATTTTTGGCGCTACATGGGGAACCCGCTTTTGGGATGTTACAGTTTTGTAAAGTATAAGCCCAGGTCACCTCTGCCTTTTCGTGCGCAGGGTTTTGGTTGTACCGAGTTGGTTGTATAATTGTTCAGTGAAAAACTTTAGGCCATAAACCAAGTTGCTTATCGAGCTGGGGCCAAGGGCAACGTGCGTAGCTCCCGAGTCTCGCGTCTTCACAACTCCGACACAACTCTCACCACTTTGCTTGCCCTCTACGCCCGCACAATTTCGCCGCCTATTTCTGAACGCAAGAGCACAATCGTAACTGGATCAACTCCGTTCACTTCTTGACGTAAAAGTGATTCCTTTGCAATCATGCTGCCGCCAGTAGACCCGGCCGTTTTTGAGCGAAACCCACAGTTCAAAGCGCTACATCAGCACCTCTGCGCGGCCAAATTGAACCCTGATGGCACGACAAGGGACGTAAAGAGGCAGCGCGCGAGGGAGGACCTGAACAGCGTACGATAGCTCCTATATCCAGTTCTTAGCTATCCCGGCGTCTTCGTCGGGTCGGGGTCGTTACATTCGCGAAGGTAGTACACGTGATTTGCGGCTAAATATATACACGTGTTGACAGCGAGTTGAATTGCGGCGAACGGAAACGGCACGAAAGGAATTGATGCGGCAGGCACTCGACTCTGTTGCGATGAGGAATGTTGAGCTCGCAAGTGAGGTATGTCTAACGGAGTCGTTTAGATTTGACGCTTTGCTCACTCGGTGTTTGAATGACGGTCGGATATACAAGCTTCGCGAGGTGATCGAGATAATATCTACTTTGTTGAACGGCAATATGAGCAAGGACGACAGAGAGGCACTTCAGGGAGATGTGGAGTATTTTGCGGTATGAACTTGGTTATCCTGGATCTGTTGCGGAAATCATGCTCCTGGCCTTCATTTAAGTCCTGACGTTGACCTTTATTTGCAGGAACATATCCACCCAATTGCGTCGGCAATGTCAACTTATCTTAACACAACAGCAACTGATGTCTCAATAATAGCTGATCCTAGCCGTAAGCTTACACTATACCCCGACATCTTTCCATTTACCCTAGAACAATTCTCTAGCTGGCAATCCTCCAGTGGATGGAAGACAGTCACTGAATATTAACACGAATTATATCTAGAGCCGCCTCATCCAGCAGCCCTGCCAAATACCATCGCAGCAATGAAGCATACAACCACAATGCATAGCTCAGAGCTCTCACAGCAACGCGTCGCCCTGATCGACCTTGCCTGCCAGGTACTCTCTACCAGCCGCGAAGTACAAGAGTCTGCCGTGCGCGTCCTTGAGCAGACAATTCATGGCAGTGTCGCCCGAAATCTCAAGACGCAGGCTGAGCACCTTGAGGTGGTAGCCAAGGGCGTGAGCGCCAAACTAAAGTGCGAACACAAACTTCCTCACAAGTCATATTTGATGCTTACGCAGTATCTGTTGAATAGGATCATGCTTGCAACGTCTCATCCGGCCAGCGGACCGGATCCGGAGTTTAATGCCGCCTTGCAGAACTACAACGCTCACCTGCTGAAGAAGTTGACGTCGCTAGAAACGAAGGAGGCCAGCACGCACGTGCAGTTGCAGAAGTATGAACGTTCGGGGAGTGCTGGGATGCGAGAGATCACGGCGAGATATGTCGAGCTCTTAGGGGAAACTAGGAGGGCCGAGAATGAGATTGAGAGACTGAAGAATGGAGAGAGGCGATTGAGTGTGCTGGGATGATTTGAGAGATTCTAGTTTTAATATGCATGTGTGAACCGGAGGGAACATTCTTTGTAAGTATGCTTCACTAGACCCTGACCACAATATATAAGCAGAATTCACGTATAGTAGGAACGAAAAGGCATCTATTTGGGCGGTCTAGAAAGGCAAGTATGGTGTTGCTAATTTTTGCAGAAATTGCACATAGGAATCACATGAAAAGAGCAAAGAAGGTGGGGAATCTGTTTCGTTACATCGTGCAACTACTTAATGAGCTCCCTAGAAGCTCTAGTTAGCCTGGCACCAAGAAGGCTCAATGCCCTCAGCAGTTCGGTTTAGGATTTTACCGCTTAATGTTTTTGTTTGGTTTTCTCTTGCATCCACGGGACGCGAGACACCGGAGGCGGTGCCCTGCGCGGAATGTGGGACTGTCGAGACCTGGGCCGACTGGCGGCCGAGTTCGACGTGTTCGTCTGGGATGAGACTTTTGAGGCCGAATATGGAGCTCGCTGGTAGGACGGCAGCGAAAGATGATCAGGAACCTTCTTTTTCTTCTTCTCCGTGTCCTTCACGAGATGCAGCGGGCGAATGCCGGCCGAGCTGGGCCTGGTGATTTCTTTAGGAGGAGTAAGCGGGTATGGAGGCGTTAGACTTGCTGATCCGCCATGCGCCTCAGGCTTCGGCCGGTTCGAAGGGAGAGGAATGTGGGATTGCCTAGCCTTTGAAGGAAGAGGGCGATACGAGGGTTCAAGCTTCTCGGACTCTGGCGCTTTAGAAGAGGTTCGTTTAGGGATTCTCGGAACCCGGGACGGACACCATTTCTTCACGGCAAGGTCTTGCTCAACGTCGCAAGTGGTCCATGAAGCTGGAGTGAGAGGAGACTCGAACATTGCTATCCGCTCAGCAAAGCTCTTCCCTGACGAAGCGACTTTAACTGATGTCTTATCTAGTTGTCGAGGGTGCCAATTTTGCTTTCGCTTGGGCTGGTGTTCAACTACAACGCTGTCTTGCCCACCACCATCAGTCTGCTGGGATTGCGGCAGACGAGATATCGGGGGAGCCCTCGACGATATCTGTGGAGCGGAGAGCGATTGTCGCTTGCACCAATCAAGAGATGAGGGCGATAAGGGTCGATCCCCAGCCTCTTCATGGCAACGAGGTGATGCTGAGATCGCGCTATCCCGATACGGCAAATAAGACTCACCCATTGGTTGAGGAAAGGTGCTGAACTTAATATTCGGGCTCTTAAGTTGCGCCTTTTGTCGAGAAGCTAGGTGTTCCTGTCGAACCTGTGTGGGGTCTGTGGGCGTTACAAGTCGTCGCCATGCTGCCCCAGCGCTTGGGGGGCTCTCTTCACCGATGAACAACTCTTGCGTTTGCAATTCGGCGCGACTTAACCAGTTACTTCCAGCGCTCGTTGGCGTAAGCAGCCGGTAGGATTCCCTCAAGGAAGTGTTAATAGGTGTAGGTCTTTTCTTTATCTTCCTTTCTTTGGGTTCTTGCAATACAGTTTGAATGCTGTTTCTGGGACATGGCAACGGTTTTTTATGTTCGCAATTCTGCCTAGAGTTGGTAGAGTTGCCTCCTGACCGTCTGTCCTCATCTGAGGAGATAGACCCGCATTCCCGATTAAAAGCCTTTGTTGTCATCTCAGAGTGACCAACATGATCACTACTATGGTGGCCCTGTAATGATTCTGGGGAATATCTTTCTGCAAGCCGGAGCGGACGCAATGCTCTTGTTGGAACCGTAGGCTTCCGTCCGAGGGCAGCCTCGTACTCCTCTCGAGTATGTAATCTTGGCCCGAAATTTGGATCAAATATGTCCATAGTTTCGGTCGCGTTCGACCAAGTCAGATTTGCAGAACAAGGAAATGCGAGCACCCTCGGGTGCCGCTCCTTGTTCTTCTCATCTGTCGTCTCAGCTAGAGGCATAGCGTTATATTTGAAGGCTGTTTCACCTGTGTGGACATACGGCTCTTGTAGCCTTTGCTCGCGGCTCCGATCCACAAAACTTGAGGCATCCTGGATTATGGTTTGTACGCGTTGGACATCGTTTGGGAAGTGTTTGCGTGTCTTACGCATTATTTTATGTATACCGTCTCTCGCGACGGTTACTATAAAGCGGCAGCCAGGGAGACCTGGTGTCCGCGGGCGCTGTCCAGCAGCTTCTAGATCCTGACTCGGCAATTCGGGAACGTCTAAAGTGTCTTGAAAGTCTTTCCTACACGACTTGAAATATCTGCATGCCATACGCATCTGACAGCAGATCGTTCCCGAATGACTATGCCTGAGTTGATGCAAATTGCAAGACGATTGTAAACAGTGGCCCCATCAATGACGGGTGCCCACCTGGTCCTTACCCTTACAAAGCAGACATGGATTTTTTATGTTCGAAAGCGTTGGGGAAGTTATGAGTATGATCAATGTTATTGTTTTCGAACATGGCAAAAAGACGATGCCTCGGTAGAAATCGGGATATGTTATTGAAGACAATACATTAAGCAAAGCTAGATATATCAATGACACCAACAAGAACTCCGTGGATTTCGAAATTGTCACTGTTCTATGGTATTATTTGTCAATTTTCAAAATCGCTATCTATAATATTTCTGTATATAGTACTAGTACAAAGTATGGCCAAAGGAAAGATCAAAGCTGCTACTAGATTGTTGTTGTGGGTTGATACGAAGGAGTCTGTTGACAGCTACTTGAACCTTGTCTTAGCCCTGCCATGATATGATGCAATTCTCATGTTTGTCTCTACTTGGTGCTGCAAAGAGAATCCTAGTGTGCAACTGTTGATCCCTAACGGTGGCTTGGCCCAAATTTATTTCATAATCGAAATCAGTACGTATGTAGTTACACGGGTGAAAATGTTATTAGTAGTTGTGCCGAGACCCGGAATTCCAAGGGAGCGTGGCGTGAAATGCCGGTCTAAGCCCCTCATATAAACACATCATGCTCTTCAAGCGTTAGTTGAGCGACCAACTTCTCACGTTTCTCCTCCCAAGGAACAACTCCACCACCCACTCATTCGCCGACGAAACGTCAATAGCCGCTCTCTGCAGTGTAATCAGTATTGCGAGGCTGTTGCTCTCAACAGGTGCAGACCTAAGCTACCCCGAGGATTTCGAGTATATTGGAGATTTGCTCCTCGTTAACGAGAATCAAGGCCGGCAAACCAACATCGACGTGCTAGAGACAGTCACTGATGAGGCCAGTGCGAGTGAATGACTCCATGAAGCAGTCTATGAGCATTGACTTTTGTATCTACAGAATGGCGCCCTGGGCTAGATGAATCCGACCTTCCCTCACTTCGCATGGTATACGCTGGTGTATATCTTACTAAGACTCTACTGGCACGCGGAGTAGCCAAGGACAGTGTTCCAGCATGGAATATCGCATAGTAAGTTGGATTCTTTGCGTGTTATTTGCGATTCAATTCTCGTTTTCATGTGTAGCTACAATTAAGCCTGCCTCTTGTTGCTCTAAACTTCGCCATCGTCCTTAGAAGGGTGCCTAACGAAAACGTGTGCCGGTTTTCTCTTTCGAGGGTTGTGTCCTCTGCGATTCCGCCACATTTTTCAATAGCCAATGAGCATCCAAAATAGTTTCTCTCGTCAGCCATCAAGGCGCGAGCTTTGCCAGAGAGCTAAATTGATGGCCTCAAAATGAAATTTCAACAACACTCCTTACTGAACTTCGAACAAATTACTACTGGATGTCAACGGTCTTCCCACTGACCGGACATTCCCGCCAAACCCATCCCCCCTTCCCCCGCGTCTTGAGTAGTGGTTCGCTTTCTACTATCAGTATCATACATTTTCGGATAATGTTCGCTGTCGTTCCAAAGACAACCCACTCGAGCGCTTAAGAAGCGCTAGCAGAAAACGAGCCATCACCAGTCATGACTACTAGACTCTCCTGACACGTTTCAAATCCACCTTGTTCTCCGTCTTCAATTAGCGTCCTTTAGTGCTAATTGATGACCTCCATGAAGTTGTTCCTTCAACCGATTCAGAGGCTTCCAGAGCTTGGAAAGCATCGTTCCATCTACCTAAATTGCGCCGTTCGCTCTGATTCTTGGCTGATTCGTGCTCTCGCATTGTCACTTTATTCCTTCCTTATCCTGGTCGCCATTTCGCCGTGGGTTCGCAACGGAAGGAATTGAGTGTATCTGTCGTTTCAAAGGCTCGCGACTCAAGTCATATCCGTTCGCTTCGCTTCGCTTTCATATCGAAGATGATACCTTTTCCAGTTGAAAACTTCAAGATGACAAAAGAAGGCATCCAGGATTTATCCAATTCTTCTGGCAGCCCAGCGCGTCTGCTTCTCGAACTTAGATCGTTCCTCTCCGTCCAGGTTCTGCATTCCTTGTGCTCGGAGCCGCGCAAATAAGTCGATAGCCCTTTCATAATTTTCGTTCGAGGTCCATCCATCGCGATGTACAGATCCCTCCAACGAGGCCCAGAAGTCTGCGTCCTCATTCCAGCTTTCTGCATCTCGAGCGTGGGTTTGTAACTCCTCGTCGGCGAAGTGAATCGGACAGGGAATCTCACGTTTGATTTCGTCCCAATGACTAAAATTGCTGTTCATCAGTAGTACTCCCCAAAGTCGCAGCTGAGTGGACGAGTGTGACAGCCGGACTTACTGTTCAATGCGGATAAGACGCTCCCTAAAGGGTATGATATTTCCACACCACGTGTTGTTAGATAATTCCACTACGTCCCGTCTTGTACGCCCTCGAGGGACGTAAAGGATCTCATGGAGGACTGGGCTAGCCTTCTTTGTATCGGCTTCGTAAGCCCAAAGAATGATGGATTTCTCGACTTACTTTCGAATACGAGCCTTTTCGTCTTCATCATCAAGCGTTTCATAATATTCCGGGAGTCTTAGCATGACTTTTCCGTTGAAGTCCACAAGTCGTGGATACCGTGCTTGAAGAAACAATGGACTAACCTATGAATCCTGCTAGTCGATAAGTCTAGTAATGATGTCCCCATCGATAAAGATGTTAGGCGCATGAATATCCCAGTGCCAGATGGTAGGCTGTACATGTTCTCTTTTTTCCGGTATGATATAATCGGCAACGTCCTGGAATTTCTTATAGACTGCGACATAGGCATCCGGCAAATTTTGTGTTTGACACGTTGCGAAGAGACTTTCTTGTGGCTTTGGAGCGGCATGACTACTTAGCCAAGCACTCTATCCTTGATAAATTGCCTTTAGGTAGTCCCGAGGGCGCCTCCCTGCGAGCTGATCTTAGCAAGACGAGCCTCCACACTTCGCGTTTACGATTTGGCTCACAGGGACCACGGTCAATATTCATCGATAAGCGTTCGCTATCGCAGAAGTCTCTGCTGACGACAGGTCTAATGACAAATCGATCTCTAACCTCCTCCTTCAGCGACTGCAAGATGTTGCCCACAATCTCGGCTGGCTTACAGCCTAGGGAGGCATCTTTCTTGGAATAGAGATTCCCGTAGCTAGGACCGTTCATCAGCAATTAGTCAACAGATATCGTTTTCTGGACAAACATACAGCGTGAAAGATATTGACAGGAATTTCCTTTCTATGGCAACAACTTGCTCAACGATTCCAAGCGTACGCTGAAGCTCCAACTGCGCCCAAATCTCACCAAGCTGAGTTTCCACAGCTTCCTGCATCAGAATGTACTCAGACTGTACTGGATTATCGACTTCTCCACTGGAAGAAAGAACCCTTGGTACCGCTATTCCAAGTATTGTACGAGCCTGCAAGCCCTAAGTATTAGCCTCTATGCTTCAAAATTTGGGTAGGTGTCGTACAAAGTCCATGGTCGCAACTTCAGAAGCGATCGTTTTGAAGGGCGGTCTAGCATTGGGATTCGGTATTCGTGCAATTACAACTACGCCGTTGTCCATCAAAAGCCGAAAGAGTTTATTGAACCCCCTTCCAGCAAACTTGGTCATGGACACACAGGTCTGCGCACCAGTGCTCCTCGCTGCTACATTCTTGAGCACGGGGACGTTGAACCTTTTGTATCGACTCCGGAGCTGTGCTTCCTCATCCCATAGCCAGCGGCCGCTGGAGTAACGATAAAATCCTCGTAATTAGCGGCTGAAGGCGTAGACATGGTTCGGAGGGTTCAGTAGAAACCGCCATATGGGAAGGCAGCGGTGCAGTGTTGTGGCGGCGTAATAAGCTCAACAAGAATGCGAGGTCGCAAGAGAGAGTTTAAGAGTCTAGGCATTGGCTTTTGTTATGCGGGTTGCCACACAGAGTTGTTCATTCCAAAACTTAGGTAGTTGACAATTCTTGACGCGGAAGACTGCCGTATGCGGAAAATCGTGTATTCCGAGATACAAGTAGAGGGGGGCTTATGCTCGGTACACAATTCCGTGTGATTGATTATAAGACATTCGGGGAATGCAGAGCGGTAATCAGCGAAGATGTCCTTACACGTCGTCATCAGAGCATTCGAGTGCTTTCTGCCTATTCTATCCTAAAGCGATAGTAGCAACGAACCGAGTCTTGGCACGGTTCTTGGGGTCTCTCACAGCGGCCATATCAACCTGCTTGAATCGGGGATAGCAGCCGGTTCCGGGGCGAAAAGCTCTGACGACCATTGTGAGGATATGGGTGAGGAACGAAAGACGACTCTCTAGGCTAGCTAGAATGTCAGGGCGTGCTCGTACAGTTAGGATAATAAGCCGAATACCATCCGGCGTAGTTTCCATTTTCCTGTACACCTACGACTGCACCAGCCCTAGCTCGGAGGTTAGAGAATAAGTGATCCACTGGCAGAACCACGATGTTAGCACTGTTGGAAACTAGGGTGTACGGAATGTCGCTTGCCTAGGAAATCTCGGGCATAGGTCCAGTCCTATTCCGGGCAAACGCAGCACACATCAGCCTCTAGAATTCGGGGTTCTTCTTGTCTCGCTTCCTGATCTCATTTATTATCGTAGCGCCAACATAGACCGTAACTCATCTCTGTCGATCCGTGGCTAAGCTGGCAGAGTTCATAGTCCACTTCTATCCGACGTCTTCGAGGCCGAGGACGAAAATTTTACGGTATAAAGGTTCTATATAGTCCCTGAGGAATGCTCTAAAAAATGCCCCAGGCTCTTCGTAGCTATGATAGAAGCCAACCTAGATAGTCTCCAGGTCTTACTGAAGAACTTTATATAACTTAGACGAAACCGGATCTCAGCTACGTATAACACGTGCGGCCATGGGCTTACTCTTTCTATAACTCCCAAGCAACATCGCGAACGACAGCCGTCCGGAGTTAGGCCGGCAGAACATTATCCACAGTAAATATCAACGTATACGCACAGTTATAGTCGTTCGAAGTCAAAGTACCTCTCATATATTGCGGCTCAGTAAGTTTTGCGCGATCCAGGGACGGGCGTTACCCCCTTTTTCCAGCTTTATTATGTGCCAAGCTACCAGAGCTCGCATTTCTATGGATAGCTGGCAAACTTACTCAAAAGGGTTAGTTGACGTCCTATGCTGGTTTATATGATTCCACGTCAAATTTCTTACAGTCTATCTAACTGCATCCTTATCAGCTTTTTCTTTACTTAGTAGTCCATACTTACTCTTTGAATGGTCGCTACGACCTAGGGGAAATTTCCGGGCTGTACACCAAAGACTAGAGGATCGAAACTCTCTTTGTGGCCTCCTTGGAATTTTCTCAGCCTGTTTAGGTAGTTTGGTTAACACCTCCGATGTCGTGCCTTGCCATTTTAAAAGGGCTTGGCGCTCACAGTCGGAATCACAATAAGGGGTGCAGTAGTCGTTATGGCCTAACATGTCGAAGAAGTGATGATGCTTGGAAGCGATGTGGATGAAAAGTATCTGCATAGCTGTAAGTGCTTAGATATATACTCGAGACATCGTACAATAGGGGAGTCATTGTGCTGCTTTAATTGTCTCATAGACAAAGTATACGTACCTAAACACTGTTAGAGGACTATGTATTAGAGTAAAGCGAGCTTTGCTTTGTGTGCTAGACAAAAAGACCTACCGACATCATTGCACACAAGAGAGCTAAGCTTCTATTACGTTGGGAAATTGGCGAAAGGGTTTGGGGGTTCTAGTTTATGAGCTTTCCGGGTAACTCGCTCCTAGATCTCTCCCGGGCTTAAATTCTCCCTCATTTCCTAGCAAACTCGTAGGCTATTTCTTTAGTCGTTCCCTGTATTCATTGCTGAGACTGATAGCTCCCCCAATATCTCGCCCTCTCGGCCTGCGTTGGCATAGATATCTCTGCGATAGCAAAGACCACTGCTTTTGCCTATTCGCCGTCGATGTAGAGTACTTCATGACGACCTTTATATTCGCTCAATAAGCGGCTTCCCTATATGACTGTTCTGGATTTTTCCTTTATCATTGTATCTCCCCTCTTCGCTATTGACGGGCCGTTATATTTTAGCCATCTAGGGACTTTTGAACTGTCCTCTAGCTCGGTAGCCTTGTTAAGCTGGGAAATTTTCGTGGATTTTGTCTCTGTAGGTTTCTGCCTCGCCTTGTCGCTAAATTTTGGTGTGCGGGAGTTGATATAGAACGACGTCTATCTGAGAGAAAAGGTCGGGGATCGTCGTTAGCCTAGACTTCCGTATTCTTGGCCTCAGAGCCTTTCCCTGGTGCCACCATGTGAATACTCAACGTGTCTCTTGTAGGCAGAATAGACTGGTAATTTGTCCGGGACATGTGTAGATTTGAAAGATATCGGCGTCAAGGAGATGACGGAAGAGGAAGTATCGTTGGGATTACTCGTTCGACGAATGGTATAGGGGAGTCGATGCGATCGAATCTGTACCCTAAGTATTGTGCTTTTTGAAGATAATTTTGGCGTGGAGATAAAGAATAGTAGACTGGACAAAGTCATGCTCGCGGCTTTTCTCAAGGCCTTACCGAATTTCCCGACAAAGCCTGGTGCATGAAACAAAGCGACAATGGGAATAACAAGGCTCACAACTCCTACTTCAAAGTCTAATCGCCCCTGCTCTGAAAAGCTCGCATTCGGGGACAGGCCGTTATGCCGTCCCGATCCTTGTTGCTGAAGAGCATGAAGGAAGTCTCTACGAGCCAACGGCAATGCTCGAGCGCGCAGTAAGTTGTCAAGCTCAGATAAGCCCGCAGCCTGGTATGTGGAAGTTTTAGGTCCGATGTGTCGCGGTCACCCTGCCAAATAGGTTTTGTAGCTGTACAATCTGACGTAAGTGCGAAGATAACTACAGATGATATTTGAGGTGGATGGCGGGCGAGGTAGATGTTTAAGCGTTAGAAAGATCGAGCCGATACAATCTGTATCTTTTTTAGCTTATGATTGAGATCTAGAAGATGCTGCACTTACTCTTCCCGTTACATAAGATCGGTTGGTGGCAATTTTAGAAGACATTCAACGCCGATATGATCTCGCGAGCATCTTGGGGAAGGTTCTGGCTCCGGCTCGCCGCTCGAGTATCAAAGCCTCGTCCTCGGTCTAGGGCTGTCAGACGGTTTGGCTTTGGTAGATCTGCGTTGTTTCTAAGGTTTCTAGTGTACGAAACGAAGCTTGCTCGTGGACGGTCGGGAAATCGTGCCTTGATAGGATCTGGAAGCCCAGTGCTGGTAAATCGGCAGCACACCGCCCGCTACGTCGCGCTTAGTCGACAATCAACCTTTAAAACCTTCGCTATCAGTATCAAGAGCTACAGTATGAGTCCAAAATGGTATACTAGAGATCACTGTAATAAAATGAGAACGGCGAGACTGAAGTCTTGCCTCTTTTATCGTCGTTTGAAGCGGACGGAAGATCTGCGGGTCTTGATGAACAAAGACGCCTTGGATACCACGTAAACAACATTACCATCATAGGGAGAGCATTGCACCAACCAGAATAGCATTCCAGGTCTTCTTGAGCGACATAGAGAACGCTGCAAAAGTGTATTGGATGGCCACCCGAAGTGCTTGTCCGATCTTTGGTCAAAACAACCACGTCAACACCTTCGCAATGCACGCATATATGCGACATCATCTCCATCACAAAAGCATCACAACACATGCAACAAGTAATATTATAGTTAAATATGAGAGTGGCATATCGAGTAATATTACACCTATCTAGCATAATTTGACTGTATGAAGAAATGTATCTAGATTGTGCTGATCTTTGATGATGGATAGCATCTAGACCCATAAATCTAGACAGGTGCCGAAACACGAGCCTGGCCCAAAGACCTGCCTGTTTCTGGAACACCATTACTCTTGGGATGAGGAGAGGGACAATAGCAATAATGCCTGCTATTATCCGTATCTGCTACATCCTAAAAACTGGTAGAATCAGTTCCCTAATGGCAAGCTCCACAAGGAAGCACGAAGAGAGAAAGAAGGAAAAAAAAGGAGGGAAGCACAAGTTTGGGGTGGTATTTATACCTGCAGCGAACAAGTTCCGGCTAGCCAGGGGGAAGTGATTGCCATGGGCCCAGGTCGGTTGCTAGGCAACAAACGCTCGCTTATATCACAGAGACACTATGTGTGAATATTCCAAACTGCAAAAGCATACCATAGAAGCAACCACAATACTTAGCCGAACTTAGAAATAGCAGCCTTGGTGTGAATGATGTTTTGTGCTTGCCATATGGGGAAGTATTTCTCTGCTTGAGAACTCCGACGGCATGTAGTCAATTCCCGTGTGAATGCCAATAAAGCCTTTGCCACAATGTTTAGGCTAGTTCAGACAAGATATGGATCACTGTAAACAAAACCTTAACCTGCCAAAAAGGCATAGTGGGCTCGCATATGGGCAAGAAATTAGATCTTACATAAACAAATTTTCATCACAGAAAGATAACAGCTTGTAGATTGTAACATGCATGAACTTGGTGAAAGAGACTCTGGTCATGACCCAAAAGCACTTCAATTTACCCAGCAACTAAATTTGTTGAAGCAATGTGTTGATGGTGCCACTCGCTATCAAGAGAGCAGAGACTAACTGCAACTGTTGGACAAGACTCTTTTTATGGAGTTGCTCCTTGGGGCCACCATATAACGTGTAGTACCCCCTGGTCGGTCAGACCCCCTGGTCGGTCAGCTTCGCGTCTAGAC
>MU001673.1:492446-534375 GCA_010093515.1 Lineolata rhizophorae | reverse complement strand
CTTCAAAATTGATGGAGTAATGAGAGGATTTGTGGTGGTGATGATGGAAGCTGACCGACCAGGGGGTCTGACCGACCAGGGGGTACTACACGTTACAACAGTAATTTTGATTTTTTACAGCTCACGCTCCAAATGAAGGCATAGTCATGTTGTTTGAGGCTAATAAGAACAACTTGAGGCGTGCAAGAAGCTTGCTGTTGCAGAGCGGATTGCGACGATGTCCCTGTGACGCTTCGTGTTGGGACAGGAACCACAAAATACGATCCACGATGCATCACATAGCGCACACGAGAGAGATAATGTTCTCACGATAAAAGCAAGATGAAGATAATAGATTAAACTATCTACTTGAGCCAACACATCTAGGCTAGCAGGCTTCAAGGTTCACAGTGCAAAGGCAACCACAATGGATGTATCCCTCCTCTTTTCGCGTCATAGAATGGAAGTCCTAGCCGCGAAGTCTGAGGTGCAGGACATTTAAAATTATTCTTGGACGGAAGTATCAGAAAGCCTCAGTGGATAGCACATTGCGACCGCCACCCTTCGCCTCCCGTCCCGAAGGATAGGTACGATAAGGCTTTAGGCCTCTAATGCTGCGAAGAGTCTCCTCTAAAACATCCTTAAGGAAAGGAAAAAGAAGGAAAACTTGGTGGAAGAGGGGGATTTTATACCTTAGGGGACTGAATTTTCCAGGGTGCTGGTTACGTAAGACTGTCAGTTGGGGATTCTATCACGGTTCGTTGCCTTGGGCTTGAGAGAGAAAGGGCGAGGGGTTAGTAGATTGGAATCGCTTACTACGTACAGTGTTCGCATTCACAGGGCTCTGACACCTTATAACCTAGCCTCTACACTGATATTATGCTACTTTATTTCCTTGCCTAATAGTTTGAGTGATCACTTCGCAGCTTGTGGCATCGAGACAGTGCATCAGTCGACTCTATATAACCCTCCAACAGGCTTAACCTACAGCGCTACACCCCCCCTCTTCGGCCCTACGCATCAACAGGAGCGCCCGTGGAATCTATCAAAACGAGAGTAAGCGCCCTATGTTCGTTCTAGCATTTTGCAAAAGTGCTAAGACAGCGGAATGACCCAGCATCGTCGCAGCATCACCACGCATTGATCAACGGCCTACCCGCAGCCACCGCACCTCGCTACCACCCATCAACGCCATTGACAACGTCTCCGCATTTCTAAAGCAGCTAAATACTGTGAGTGTCCAGCCGTAGCCTGCGTCTTTGAAGCCGGGTTGTTAAGCGTTGAGTTAGCAGGCTAGCCTTCCATCGCCCGCCATTCCACGAACAACAGGCCACGACCGACGAGCCAGCGAGGCTAATCCAAGCATAGGGCGGGCCTCGCACATTACTCCCCAGCCGCAAACATCACAGCTGCCCTTCCGGCAAGCTCACAAATCGGGCGTCTTGCGCTCCTTAAACAACCCGTCGGACAGTACAGCGTCTCGCGTAACAAGCTCGAAGCTGCTAGCATATACCTCCGAAATGCTGTCCCGCAAACCTTCCCCAGCGATATCTATCTTATAGAGGCGCCTATGGTGCCGTAAGACTACCTTACAGCGGCTGCCGCTCAACGACTTGGGAGAGCGTCGAGGTATGGAGGGGGGAGGGGCGAACAAGGACAACTCGGGAAGCATGACCTAAGGCCATGGGAACATAACAGCGTACAACATGTAAGCGACGGCATGCGCCAGAGAATACGGAGGTGGATAGAGTAGCATGACGTGCACAAGGGCGTACATGTGTGGTTGACTAGGCAGGGTACGGAAAGAAGAGCATGCGGGAGCAATGATGCATGGGGAAAAGGAAAAGGAAGGCGACTGCATGGCGTGCAGTACGCGAATACAAGGCTACGATGGACGGAAGCGGCATGGGCAATACGTATGCTACGACATTGTGGCGTTCTGACCTGGAGGCATAGGCCGGGGACGACACAGTGCTGTTTACACCTGCATAGCAGGCGCAGCACGATCGATACGCCAGGGCTGTCGCCTGACCACGGATCCTTTCAATTTACATAGCACACAGTGGAAATAAAATAGCATACAGTAATCTATTCACAAGAAGGAGCAACACGCTCTAGCAATAGGAGCAAACTCAGTCGGTGGAGCCATGATTTTGGGAGCCGATGAACACGGGGAAAAGAAAAGGGAAAGAGAACCACCAAGCCCTCTTCTCCTTACCTAGTTATACATGACTGGGAATCCTCGGGGGCAAAAGAAAGAAACAGGAAAAAAGACAACATCTCGAGTGTAGAGTCATCAGAAAATCAACTGAAACCCTCCATATAATCATCAAGGGAGGGGAAAGCAAAGCTGAAAGCCAATGGGGCAAGACAAAGAAACTACAGGGAGAAGAAGACAAGCATCGCATAACATCACTACCTAGAGAAAAGAGAAAGACCCTCTCACGGTCTTTCAAACCCCCAAGGCACTCACAGCCTACAACAGGAAGACAGTAGACAGCCTAACCGAAACCCAAGCATCAGCCCTAGCTCCCTAGTTCCCTAGTCCGGAACAAGCCTCCAACACGTAGAGTGCCGGAGGCACAGCTAGCAAGCAGGCAGAGGAAAAGAGCCACAGAAACCGGGAAAGAGAGAAAGCAGGAAAAGCCGATAGGTTGTTCCGTCGGACGCCCCAGCCCACCGCACTACACCGACCACCGTTAAAAGGGAAGAATGAAGGCAAAAAGCATGACCACCTAACTTCCCACTCCATCATCTTTACCACCGAAGTATTACCCGACCCGGCCGCTCACCCTCCGGTGAGGCTGCGCCGCACGACCGACGACACAACTAACAAGGAAGAGTCCACGGACAAAGAGAGAGCAAAAAAACATGCAAGCAAGGTTACCAATACCCCCCCCAAAGACACACCCTTTCCAGCACGTACGTAGGCCGCCACCTAAGTGTTTGCCCCGAGCCCTTAGCCAACAGACCACGTGTCGCACTTAGCAACGCCTGGTCGGTCCATCCGGCCATCCCGTTCACCAATGAATACAAGCCGCCTCACCCCTTCCCCTCACAACTCTCTCCCCGCCATAACCTCCCTTACACTCACCATCAACTTCTCCATCAATCTTCCTCCACCACCTCTCCCCCACACCTCCGCATCTACTCCTCCTCGCTCTCGCTCCCCGACTCCTCGTCATCACTGCTCTCCTCCTCCTGCCTCCCAGCCGCCGCCGGCGCCGCCGGCGCATTTTCCTCCGCCGGCGCGGCCGCCCCAGCTGCCCCGCCCCTCCTCGCAAACGCCTCCATCTGCTCCTGCACGCGGCGGATGCTAGCCTCCTGCTCGGCCTTGCTCATGGGCTTGTGCTTCTTCGGCTTGGCGCCGGCGGCGGCTGCCCTGGCCGCGCCCCTGGCCGCGCCCGGCTCGTACGCCGTGTCACCGTCGTCGTAGCCGGCGACGCCCGCGGGCGCCGACGCCATCGTGTGCGCCCCCGGCCCGTTCTTCAGATGCTTCGGCATCGGGCCCTTCACCTTCTGCAGGTACTGCAGCAGGTCCCACAGGACCGGGTGCGGGATGGCGTCGATCTCGAGCTCGAGCTCGCCGTCGTCATCCTGCGTCACGTCCATGCCCTTCTTGATGATGTTCATCACGTCCATCATCTCGGCCGGCTCCAGCGTGCTGATCTCCTCCGAGATGTACTGCTTCTCCGCGAACGTCACCTTTTTCTCTTTCTTCGAGCCGCGCGACTTGGCCCCCGAGGCGCCGCCGCCATGCTTGCCGCCACCGGCGCCGGCCGCTTTCTTAGACGACTTTCCCCCGCCGGTCGCTTTGGCACCGCCGGCTTTGCCTCCAGCGCCGCCGCCGCCGCCCCCCTTCTTACCACCCTTCTTTGTCTTCTGCTGCTGAGACGCGAGGCCCTGCGAGATCTGAGCGGCCTGGTTTGAGAGCTTGGCGATCTGGGCTTGGAGCTCGGCGAGCTGCCTGTTCGCCTCGGCCGTGACGCGAGCCTCGTGGTCCTCATCATCCTCGTCATCCTCGTCGTCGTCCTCGGCGTCGCCGTCGTCGGCCGGCTCGGCGGGCGACGGCGGCTCTGACGCGGGTGCGTGGTCAGCGATCCACTGGTCCTTGCGCTCCCACTGCTCGAGAAAGATCTTTTGAAATTCCCTGCCCAGCCGATGCACCTCGTCCGTCTCCGGGTTGAACTTGAAGCAGTTGTCGAACATGAGCTTCACGTCGTTGTAGAACTCCTTAGCCGTGGTGTACTCGTTTGCGTCGAGGCGGGTGCGTATCGTGCTCAGGTCCATGGGCTTCTTGATCACCTTGAGGTACGTCGGAATGTTAAGCGCCACTGGGTCGACCGGGTGCATGAACGGATACGACATGCCGCTCCACTTCTTCTTGTACAGCTGGTCCAGCACCGCATCGCAGAAGCGCAGCTCCAGCTGGAACTTCTTCTTCTTGGGCTTCGGGTACGACAAGTCACGCGGGGGCGGGCGCACGATTTCGCGCTTCGGTCGACCGTCCGCCGCAGTCGAATCGCGACGGATCTGAGGAGTTCCATCGGGCTGTAGCGCATACGTTGTCTCTTGCGGCGACTTAGCAGGGGTAGGGGCCGGAGCAGCACTCGTGGGAGCGGGAGGCCCGGTGGCAGGAGGAGAGCCGGCGGCAGCAGAGGGAACGGCGGCAGCAGGAGAAGCAGCGGCAGCGGGAGGAGCGGCGGCAGCAGGAGGAGCGGCAGCCGGAGTTGGCCCTGCAGACTGCTTGCGTTCGGGGGTGGGTTTCTTGGCCGGCGCCGGCTTAGGTTCCGTGGCGCGGCTCTCGCGACGAGGCGGGCGCGACGGCGCCGAGATAGAGCCCTTCTTCTTCTTCTTTGGATCCACCTCCATGACATTGCGATCGGGACAATGCGCCATGCCTCGTGCCATGTACTCCTCGAGCTCATGGCCCGACTTGGTAACCGCGTGCTCGGGCCCGTTGAATTTCTTCGCGTTCTCCGCCATCAAGTGCACGTCCTCCATGAATGCCTTTACCGAGGAGTACGCGTCCTTTTTGAGCTTGGCCTCCATGGTGCTCAGGTCCATAGGATTGGTGATGATGGTGTAGTAAGTCGGGATGTTGAGCTTCCCCGCGTCGACGGGCGCCAGGAACGCGTACGCCGACTTGAGCTTCTTCGCATTGCGCAAGCGCTCCAACAGGAACTTCTGCTGGGGCCTGGTCAACGGCTCCGTGTCGTACGCGGGCGGCGCCGTCGTAGTGGGAGTCGGCAGCTCGGGCACCTTGAACGACGCGGCAGACACGTCACCATCGCTCTCCGTCTTTGCGCGCTTCGAGGCGGGCTCGGCTTCGCTGTCATCGTCGCGTTCGCGAGCCGGTTTCGCCGCTGAAGGAGCGACCGAGAGAGGCGCGGCAGCGGATTGCGCAAGCGGCGCATCGGCCATGGTGATGTCGTTGTCGCCAGAAAAGTCCGTCGGGCTCTGGACGTGGGCACCCTCGCCCAAAACCTCGGATTTGTCCCGTGTGGAAGCGTTCGCGATCGGCGAGGCGGATTGCGCGAGCGGCTGCGATGGAGGTGCGGTGGCGGAATCGAAAGAAGTAGGCTGCGTGTCGAGAGGAGTGGCGGTCGGTTGGGTGGCTTTGAACGTGTCGGCGTCGGTTGTAGGCTTCGAGTCCTGCGTCGTTGCGACGGGCGTCGGCGTGGCAGAGCGCGCAGCCTCGCTAGACGCAACCGGAAGTGACGACCCAGTGGCCGCAGCGGCAGTGGTATCACCTTCGCCCACGCCGGGCCCCGCGGCGGCACCATCGTCGCCACTCGGCGACTTCACCTCCGGCGCGGCCGGCGCCAGTTCGTCGCGAACGTCCGACGTCTCCGCCTCGACAGGTGGCGGCTGTGTGGTCGTCACTGGATGCATCTCGTCCTCCATCTTCGGATCTACCGCGGCCGGCGGCGATGGCGAGGCGTCTTTCGCGATCGCGGCGGATGGCGGCGCAATGTCGCTGGACGGGTCGAGGACGGGGACGGTTACCGAGCCGGACGCGGTGGCAGACTCGGAAGACGCAGCATGCGGTGCGGCTGTGGAAAAGGCGCCGTTCGTCAGGCCGTTCGAGACAGTCGCGTCGGCGGGGGCTATAGATGCTGATGCGGGCGGCGCAATCGAATCGACGGCGGCGTTGGCGATGAAGTTTTCGGCGTTGGGCGTCGGCTGCGGCGGCGAAGCGACGGGCAACGAAGACGACAGTCGATCGGCAGGCGCGGCAGCCTCAGCAACGCCGGCCTTGCTCGCAGCGGTCGCACCTTCCTCAAACAGGGTATCATGCTCGGCAGGTTTGTCGCTAGACGGGGCGCGCAATAACATTATCGTAAATACATGGCTCTTCTAACAAGAAATAATGCAGGGTACCACAGGCTTCTTGCTCCTTCCGCGACGCTCTACGCACACGTCCCCTGGAAACGAAATCGACGCGGCGTTTACGTGCGCGCCGGCGCGCCTTGCCTGCGGCCGACGCGACGACGCGGAAGCGCGGCTGCGCGCAAAGCAAACGGGGCATCTAATAAACAGCTAGGAAAAGGGCTCTACACTCACCCGTTGATGTCGGAATCCAACGCCATTGCGTCCGCCGATGGAACGGAGTGAGGTGCGGCGGTGGCCATCTTGCGCTCTACGAGGGGCTGAGGGGAGCCCATGTACGGCGGTGGCATGGAAGGAGGCCAGCGACACGGCAGCAGGACGCGCCGTCCTATTCCCCTTCACGGCAAGGCCGGCGCAATCGTTGCGATGGCGCGCTGGGGGGTTGGGCGCGGGATGGTGCGCAATAACACCGCACAACCCCGCCGGGCGCCTTGTCGCGATTGCGCGCTACGTCGGCGATCGAAGAAAGGCCTTGCTTCTTTTCGCGACGCGGAACAAAGAAACCGCAAGGACTGCGCGCGCAAGTCGTATGTAGCTGTTTGCGCGTAGGGGACTTCTTTCTACCTAATGCGCAGCCTGGTGCGGGAAGCTGGGCTGGCTCGTAGCAGGCGCGCCAAGCAATCGAGGCCGTGCGCGATTGGGCGCGTCGCGTAGCTCTACAGGACAAACGAATCGCGTCGGAGGCTCGGGCCCGGGAATTAAAAGGTCGCGCGCTATTGAGTAGGGAGCGCGATAGGAGGGAAAGGGAAAAAAATGAAGAAGGCTAGAATTACACACGTAAAGGTGCAGCCGGGCGACACCTGCTAAAAAGAGAGGTGTCGCAAGGCGGGCGTGTGGTAATGTTCCGAACGTGGTTGGTGAGAAGGCGAGCCGCACTCGGAGCTGTTGTTTGCGGTCTCGGTCGATCGGGGCGGGAGTATCAGAGTTTAAGTTGGGCGCTGCCGTGCGAAAATATAGGTCGCGTCCGCGCCCGCGCACGTGATGCGCTCCGCCTAAGCGAGTCCCGGGCGCGCCGGCTCCCATTGGCCGGCAACTGCAGCGGCTGCCAGGTTAAGAGCCGCCCGCCGCACTGGCCCAACAACCATGCACATCAAAAATCTTCGCCGCCGCCGCCAGGTGGCCACTCGCCACTTGTCGTGGTTAAGGCTGAGGAGACATCACCAAGGGTGCGCTTTGATATGGAAGAGCAGTTTTGTAGTAAGCCTGCGGATGGACGCCCTAGGGTTTTGATCTCCCCATGGTCTGCTCGGTGACTGTGTGGCCGTCGCGACCGCCGTGGCGCAAACGGAAAAAATAGCTTAGCACTCCGTCCTACAGCTACATAGACGAACGAACCAAGCATTTCTGGTCGTTCGCGGGGCCGGGGCGCGGACATAGGCCTAGCCTCATAGACGTAAGGGAATGTGCGCCGCTCCTTGTGGTGCGCATTTGCGTCCGTCGCGCAGCGGTCCGTGGGGCCTTTTGCGACCCGTTCGCATGCCTTTCCGCGCGCAAGGCGGGAGCGCCAGCCGTAGCTCCTCCATGATGCCATGTCCTCGGCGCCCGCCCTGCCTCCCAAATCCCCGGGATTTCAAGGGAGGCGAAACCTGCGGCGGGGACGTGCGGAGGAGGCGCCGGCGGCTGTGGTCGGTCAAAGACAGACCAACGGGGACGGACGCTCCATCGGGTAGTCCCGCAGGACGAATGGGCCGTTGGTTGCTTGCGCGGCGCAGAAGCGGCCGCCGGGCTGCGCTGCATGCGCACTGCAAAGTGGACGAGTCAGACCCCGTATCTCCCTACGCCGTCCGACCACTACTCAGAGCTGCGTCCGTGTGCGTGTGCGTGTGCGTGTGTGGAGAGCAAAAAGAAAAGAGCACGAGAGCTCTTTTGTGTGCGGCAAGGTGCGGAACACTTTCGCGGCGAGTCCCAGCCCTTCGGGCCGCCGTCCAGCGACTCCCGCCGGCTCCTCCCTGACCCCTTGATGTGGTAAGCTTTTTAGCGGGCCAGCGTCGGAAGCGGCTTAGCGCCTACCTGCTATCAGGACCGTGCTCGACGACCCGCGCGTAAACCTCCCGCAAAATCGAAGCCTCGCACGAAAATTTCTTAGGGAGAGAGCTCTCATAATTTTTCTGCACCGCCGGCCACGTGCCCACTCCACCATTACATTGAGCATTCCGCGCCTAAAACGACAAGACAAAGCGGACGCAGAGTGCTGTCGGAATTTCTGCAGCTGACAGACCGGCGGCGGTCTTTTCAATTTTGTTTTCCTTGCTCGTTAAAGTTTGTGCGAAGAGAATTTGGGATCCGCTCCGCATCGTAGCTCTATCGTGAGCATCTTTCGCCAACTCATCCACCGAAACCACGACTCCCCGACTAGCTTCTCAAAGCACTTCCAAGACAAAGCCAACATTGTCCAGAAACCTGCTTGTCTCACGCACTCTGCGCATACTTGAGCACGCCTGCCCACCATGGCGGGCCCGCTTGCCCCTAGCAGTCAAAAACGCTCCGGTCCAGCCACCACCAACAGCAGCAAGGTTGCCCCCAAATACGCGCCCCGGTCGGTAACTGCCCGCAAGGCTGCCGCCCCGGCACCAGCCAAAGCAAAAGCTGGCAGGCCCACCGGCTTCGCCGCCCTGCTCGACGGCAAGGCAAACGGCCTCACTGCTAGAACAACAAATGGCATCACCGGCTCGAGACCGGATCCAACGGGCAATGCGAGGATGGTAGTGGGCAGGGGCGACATGGTGTCGGATAGCGAGGAGGACGACAACGAGAATTCGGCGGATGAAAGGGCTGGCAAGACTCAAGTAGGTGCTAAGACGCGCCCGATAACAATCGACATTTCGGACGATGATGTCGCGGAGGGGGAAGATGAGAGCGACGAGGACGAGGATGCAGATGAGGAAGCAGAGGATAACAAGACGGACGGCAAGAAGCAAGCGATAGGTGGTGACGGCGCCTTCTCTGCCGCCGCCGCCGCCGTCGACACGGCCATGGGCGACGCCGACGCCGAAGACGCCGAGGATAAGCAAGCAGAAGCACCAGCAGCGGAGCAACAGGTCCTAGAGGACGAAGACACATCGGAGCCGCCGTCCTTCGGCGACCTCCTCCGCGCCTCGGCGCCCGACCCCATCGACGTCGACACCAGCGCCGCGCGCTCCGCCCGCAGCCGCAAACAACATCCCCAAGCCACGAGCAGAAATGCCTCCAATGCCCTCCGACGCGCAGCCGGCAGTCCCACGGGTGCGGCGTCGTCCCCGTCAGCGGGGCTCCAGCGGGGCGCGCGCTCCAGCACCGCCGCGGCGGTGGCGGCCTCCGCAGCCGCGCCCTACGCGCCCCCGACGACGGCCTCGCTCGGCACCGTCCTCGCGCAGGCGCTGCGCACCAACGACGCCGCGCTCCTCGAGTCTTGCCTCGCCGTGCACGACCTGGCCGGGATCCGGGCGACGGTCGAGCGGCTGCCGTCGGGGCTGGCGGCGGGGCTGCTGGGCCGGGTGGCGGAGCGGATGCACGCGCGGCCGGGGAGGGCGGGCCACCTGATGGTGTGGGTGCAGTGGTGCTTGGTGGCGCACGGGGGGTATTTGGCGGGGCAGCCGGAGGTCATGGGCAGGCTGAGGGGGCTGAGTAGGGTGGTGGAGGAGAGGGCGCGCGGGTTGGACCCCCTGTTGAGGTTGAAGGGGAGGCTAGATTTGTTGGCTGCGCAGGTGGAGGTTAGGAAGAGGGTGATGGAGGGGCAGAGGGAAGGGGGGGTGGGGAGGGGGGAGGAGGGGGGGGAGGCGTTTGTTTATGTGGAGGGGGAGGGGGATGAGGGGGATGAGGTGGATGAGGGGGATGAGGGGGATGAGGATGAGGAGCAGGTGGTGGGTGGGACGGGAAAGGGTGGGCTGAAGGGGCCGAAGGCGAAGGAGATCGTTTTCGATGATGACGAGGGGGACGACGATGAGAATGTGGATCCGATGCCGACGACGAACGGGCTCGGCTCGGAGGAGGAAGACGAGGATGAGGAGGCGGGCAGTGAGGAGGAAGATTTGTTCGACACGGAGGCCGAGGAGACGGAGGACGACGATGGGGATGATGTGGAGGATGAGGAGGATGATGACGGGGACGAGGAAGGGGAGAGCATCGGGGAGAGCTTCATCGTGGGGGATGAGGAGGAGGAGGGCGAAGAGGACGACGAGTTGGCGTCGCCAAGGCCGGCGAAGAAGAGCCGCTCGGGGTTGATGGGCGGGAGGAGATAGGGATGGGCCTTGTGTGTATTTCTTGGGGTTGGGAAATGGCAGCGGCAGCGGCGTCGGCAACGGTGAATGCATGGTTGGGAAGGGAATGCGTAAAAGCGCGTGTGGCATTTCATTACATGTAGATCTCGTCAGCATGCGACTAGGGAATCGCTGGCTGCCTTGATTTTCAACCTGCGATCTTATTTCTTGTTTCCCTTGCCCTTTGATTTTATCAGGGTTCGTAGGGATGCTCATTTGCGAGGGCGTTAAGAGTAATGATCTTTCTTTTTTTCTTTTTTTCCTTTCTGCAAAGAGGGCTCAGACGGTTATCATTCCGCATGAGGATATGAGTGGGGAACTGATATCCGGGAAGAGGCGTTTGTTTTGAGTTTGCTGTCAATATTGTTTTAATCTTTCCGTTCATTTTGCCTGTTCTTTGCGAGTGTTCTTTAACTTGTACCGTCAATGGTAAATCAATTGTGCTAGTGTGGGACCTAGTGCAGGGTGTGCGTGTTGTCTCGAAATGCGTGTGGGGAATGCTGTAGGTTCGAAGGCGAAACGCCGAGGGAAGCACACAACTGGAGCGCCACGTTTGATTTCCTTGTGCGGGATGAGCAATGAATAGAGGCTGGTTGGGAGTATGTTGATGCCTAGCTAGGTCAATAGGTCAAAGAGGTAGCCTGCATATGAAAGAGACCCGTGATAGCGCCCTTTGGTACAGCCCAACGCGATTTACAAATCTGGCGATCAGCTGCTGACCAGCATGCATCCTGGGGCCGATCCTGTAGCCGACGGAATGGGCATTGGCGCGTTCCCAGGGTTCAGGAAGGCTTAGCGGACGGCAAAACGGGCGAGTGGAGCTCAATAAGAAGTGCCAAGAAATCACCCCGACGTCGCCTGTTCCTCCGACCTCACCACCACATCAATATGCGCCGGTGCGTCCGGCCTTTAGAGCTCGGAATCGAGAAGTATCAACGCCATTGACCTCATCGCTCCCGGCCGACCGTGCGCGCAATTGCTGACTATTGGTCAGACTTGCTGGGTTTTTGCTCCGCGCAAAGGCTCTTCGCCAAGGCACCTTGCATGCAAAGCCATCAACCATTTCGTTGCCGCCAAGGTGCGCCTCGCAACGTGTCCGGGTAACCTCAGCCTTGTTCCCCGCCACAAGCTGCCCGCCAGATCTAGCCACTGCGGGTTACGCGTCCTTCTGAGCGACTGGGTAAAAAAGAAAAAATGGTCGACGTTTCGTTGGCTGCCGAGGAGCGGGCATAGACAACGCTGATGGCGCGTCCCCGGGCCGCGTACAGGCTTCGCTATTGGCTTCACGCAAAGTTGGCTTCGTGCAAAGGATGTGCCCACATCGTCCGGGCTGCGGCCATGCCACACGAGCGGACGAAAGGTATCTCATGCATCAGAGTGGGGGGCATGTGCCTGACCCCCAACAGCCTGATCGGTTGCTCACCTAGTCCGGACTTGGTCCAAATGTGGTGGACCCTGGTCCGCCGACGAATGGGAGGTCCGGGCAGGCTCTGTTTGGTAACCCCAACAAAGCATGGGGGCTTTTCACACTGCCACGGCGGGGGATTTACTCGAGCTCTGACGGCAGACCCGGCGCGCTCTTACGACATTGTTCCGTTGGGACGCGCATGCTTGCGTCGTAAATGGTCGCTTTCCTCCTACCGCGAGCTCCTTACCGGCCGGCCGCTCGGCTGGGGTCGATTTATCCCGTCTTCCTCACTGTAAGTCAAGTGTCCCATCGCACGTCGTATGGTGGCCACATTTCATAGCTGCAAGTTTCATGTATGAAGAACAATGGGGACGGGCCTTCTTCTTCATCTTTCTGTGCTTCTTTTTGCCTTCTTCTTGTTCTTTTTTTTTTGTTGGTCTTTTTTTCCTTCCCTACATTAGCAATTAGGAATAGCGTTTAGAAGGAAGCATTATTAGCGAGTCCAGCGGAACGGGCGCAACGGTCTGCGGCGCGAGGGCTGGGCGAATGCTCTTCGGTCGCTTTGCTCCAGTCTTATTCCCCGCTATGTCAGTCGCTCCAGGGCTCCTGTGGCCGACCGCCTGCCGCATCCCTCTGCGAGTCCAATGTAGCAGCGAAGCGAAGGCCCTTTTTTTTTGTCTTCTTTTTTTTTTTTTGTAGTTGCGAACATACAAGGATTTGGTGTTTTACTCCCAAATGCTATTCTCGATAGCCACTGGCGTCTGTCACGCGTCGTTCGAAAAATAATGAACGTGGTGGCTCCTCGAAAACAAAGTTGACATAATCCCGTTGCCGTGAGCCTTCCGCACTCCTAAACATCTGCGCTAAACGCACAGACCGCGCCGGCTCTTTTAAACAGAGGGACAGACGTGCCTCTGTTCGTCGCACTGCTTCATTTTTTCGCTCACCGCTAGTGTGCTAGGCTGCATCTCATTTACCTACATCGCCTTTTTACGCCTAAGAGCGTACATTCTGCAGAAGCGTGTTCGTTGTCTATCCTCTCGGCAGAATTATGGCGCCACCCGTACGTCCTATTAACAGCTTGTTCACCTCGATGCCCGGCAGTGGGGACCAGTCGGCGGCTCATCCTGTCTTTCTCGAGGAGGATGTCGCTCAGGCTCTTCCCAAAGCTCATTTGGCCCACAACCTTCCTGCACCACCTTCGCCCAGGACCTTGACGTCGAGCTTGAACTTCCTTCCGTCGCCCACCGCTTGCGATATGCCATCCACCCCTCCTGCGGCAGCGCTGCCATCTCTCACGTTGGCCGCAACACTCAACGGCAACGCCGTGCCTCCGACCCCTAGTACAGGCGCAGACACAAGTACTCAGCACCTTCAGCACGGAATCTGTGCTTTCCCTTCCCCGACAGCGTCAGGTCTCGACATGGGAGAGCCCCATTCCACCCGTGAAATGGGCGCCTGGGCAATGTCGGCCGAGTGGCCCGAGTACCCACAGCATCTTGATGATGCAGAACTGGGCCTAGGGCCTGGCGACGGTGCGCAGCACCACCCCGCCACGAGCATCGCGCTCGAAATCGTCCATCTGATCGACCACGATGGCCGCATCATGGTGCCGTACGGTAGCCACGAACGCATCCCGACCGAAGCGGAACTCCTCTCCACACCCCTATCGGCACGCCTGCCCTTGGTTGCCATGGGCGCGCCTCCCAACGTGCGCGACCCCAACCCCGTCGCCCTACCCTTCGGCTTGCATGGGCGAGGGCCTGAGGGGCGCCGGTTCGAGAGATACTTGACGGCGGCTAGTCATGTTCGGCTGAGGCGCTGGACAGAACACGTGCGTGCGGGTCATCCCGGCCGGTGGCAGGCCGTGGATGGGCTACGTGGGCAGGGGGGGGAGGCTCCTTGTGGGCTTCAGGGGTGTTGGCTTGACCTGCCCTAGCCTGCGTGGCTTGACGATTCTCGTAGAGATCTGTCGTAGAGAAGAGCCTGCGAGGTGATAGTTAGGCTGCTGGTGGTATTGGTCGGTCGCTTGGGAGGGATGATGGTACTCATGGGTTCAGGCTGCTTGAGTAGGGTGGGTGGGTTATACTCGCACCTCTCCTCCCCCTCTTCCTCCTCTTCCTCCTCTTCCCCCTCTTCCTCCTCTTCCTCCTCTTCCTCCTCTTCCTCCTCTTCCTCCTCTTCTTCCTCTTCTTCCTCTTCTTCCTCTTCCTCCTCTTCCTTTTCTCCTTCTTCTTTTTTTTCCATAATTTCCTTTTTAATTCGCCTCGTATCACCCCTGGCGGGCTTATACCATTTAATGGTCTATCCCGTATACTATTAGCCGTAGTGGTTGTATTTCTTCTCGGGCTAGGGCATTTACCCCCCTCCCTTGTTTCCTAGGCATATTGTTGTATCATCCTTGCTATTACTTTCCTTGCGATTCGCCGGCTTTTCTCATCGGCTTGAGCGGTCTGTAGTTGGTCAACGGCCTCCGTGGGAAATTGCCTTTGTATGTTGATGGATTAACGGTGGCCAGTACGGGACATGAAATTGGCAGGAAGGATACTCTGATGATGACGAACGACATTCTCTCAGTGCTTATTTTCTTTGCATGTACTCTCTTGATTTGCATGTACATTGTAATTTTCGATGTCGTAATTGAATCTTATGGGCCTGACGGTGAAAGTGTACAAGAACCATTACCCAGCATGGCCAACAGTGTAGTATTTACGAAGTAGACGAGTTCGACGGGTCGATCAAATTTGATGTCCTTTGGCTATATTATAATTTGACAGTGTTCAGGATATTTCTTTTCAAAGACAAAGTTGCACTGCCTAACTATTGAGGGGGAGGGGCACTGTTGACTATACCAAACAAGTGGTGCACGTGACCAGGTAACAGGTTGTGCGTGTTTGAGAGCGGGAAAACCATTGCGCCGCCGGACGCGGTCCAGCCTCCAACGAAACAGATCCGGTCCGTATTTTCGCGCGCAACTCTTCGGCTTCAACCTCCTGCGCATATCGATTGGCGCCCTTGCCGTTTGCCGCGGCCTCTTCATTCATAATTTGTCGCGCTGCCGTCACCTCCTTCTACTTTCCCTATCACCTCATTCCCGATTCCCGACTCTGTACCAGAGCGCTTCAGGTCGGTTCGTGACTATGCCGGCGGCGGTGCAAATCAGCGAGGTGGGCAAAACCGGCGGCAGCAGCACCGGCGTGGGATCGCGAGATAAGCGCACGGCGACGCATTCGCACATTAGGGGTCTGGGGCTGCGGTCCGACGGGTATGCCGAGCGCGATGCCGCGGGGTTTGTGGGGCAGGTTGCGGCGAGGGAGGTGAGTGTCTTGAAACACCCTTGTCCTATACGAGTAAGGGGAGCCAGTGTTCTCTAACTGTGACTATCAGGCTTGCGGCATCGTGGTAGACCTGATTCGGTGGAAGAAGATGGCAGGCCGGGCGGTCCTGCTGGCGGGCGGACCAGGTACGGGCAAGACGGCCCTCGCCATGGCAGTCGCGCAGGAGTTAGGCTCCAAGGTGCCGTTTTGTCCGATTGTGGGCAGCGAGCTGTACTCGGCCGAGGTCAAGAAGACTGAGGCATTGATGGAGAATTTCAGGAGGGCTATCGGTACGTTTGAGTCCTAACGAAGCAGATTATTGCCGGATCTGCGCGCAAATTTGAGGCCTGCGCGTTGCGTGAAACAATTTCACGGAGTAGCTTCGTATACTAACTGCGTCCTCTCCAGGCCTTCGTGTCCGTGAAACCAAGGAAGTCTACGAGGGCGAAGTCACGGAGTTGACGCCCGAGGAGGCCGAAAATCCGCTTGGTGCCTACGGGCGTACTATCGCGCATCTCATCATCACGCTCAAGGCGGCCAAGGGTACCAAGAAGCTACGGCTGGACCCGTCCATCTACGAAGCAATCCAGAAGGAGCGTGTCCGCCTCGGCGACGTCATCTATATCGAGGCTAATACGGGCGCCGTCAAGCGCGTCGGCCGTTCCGATGCCTACGCCACAGAATTCGACCTCGAGGCCGACGAGTACGTGCCCATTCCCAAAGGTGACGTCCATAAGAAAAAGGAAGTCGTTCAAGATGTTACGCTGCACGACTTGGACGTCGCGAACGCGAAACCGCAGGGCGGACAGGATGTCCTGAGCATGATGGGCCAGCTCATGCGGCCTAAGAAGACCGAGATCACGGAGAAGCTGCGCGGCGAGATCAACAAGGTCGTGAACAGGTACATTGATCAGGGCGTGGCGGAGCTAGTGCCGGGTGTGCTTTTCATCGACGAGGTATGCGCGACTTCGCTAGTTCTTCTATCTATCAAAGCTAACACTGTTTCAGGTTCACATGCTCGACCTCGAATGCTTTACCTACCTCTCTCGCGCCCTTGAGTCCTCCATCTCCCCGATCGTCATCCTCGCCTCAAACCGCGGCCTCGTCCCCATCACCACTTCTCGCTCCTCTCCTGCCACGACCGACGCCTCCGACCTGCCCCCGGCCGCCCACGGTATCCCGCCTGACTTCCTTCCCCGCCTCCTCATCATCCCTACCCACGCCTATACCCCCGACGAAATCGCTTCTATCGTGCGCATCCGGGCGCGCGCCGAAAACCTCGCCTTTGCGCCCGAAGGCCTCGACCGTGTGGCGCAGCTGGGCGCCGAGGTCAGCCTGAGATACGCGCTGCAGTTATTAACGCCGGCCAGCGTGGTGGCTAGGATGGGGAAGGGTGTGGAGGCCGCGAAAGGCACACAGATAACGGTGGGAGTTAAGGAAGTGGAGGAGGCGAGAGAGCTATTCTTGGATGCGGGGAGAAGTGTGGGTGTGCAAAGTAGCGGGCTCTTGGGGGCTTGAAAAGCATGTAGTGGTGTGCTGGATATCAGTGAGGAACGGGCCTAGGTGAGGGCTCGATTGTATGAATAGGTGGCCTGTAAGCAAAGCTTGCAAGCCTATCTGGGTTCCTAAAATTCATGGGGTGGTTGTACGGCGTCGAGGGTTGTAATTGACGCCTATGCTTTCCATTAGATCCTAGGCGTGTCAAACAGGTGTCCGAAGGAAACAGAATTGTAGGGTGGTTTGATCCTTTGTTTGCAAGAGACCACTCGTCGGTAGACATAAATCAAAAGCTCGTCGAAACTGATTTTAGAAGAGTTCACATACGCTAAGCTTTTGAGTTTGCTCAGGGCCTAAGGATGTAGTCAAATAGTGTCGGAATTCATCAAGCGCGCTTAACGTGCCACCGTCTCAGATGCCAAGCCCTGATCTTCCCGAGGGTTCCATACAGGATATCCTTGCCACAGCTTCCCGAGGCTTCGACGTCTGATCCTCTTCAACCACCACCTTCACTACTCGTCCGTGCCGGTTGTGTTTCTAACTAAATTCGGATCCTCGACAACCACAATGTCTATACTTCCGAATCGCATCGCATGCCTACGCATTCTCACACCCATGCGAACCTCTCCCTTAAGATACAGCTCCTGCAAAGTCGAGCCCCTCCGCCATCGCCAGTCCCAAACCTATTCCTTCTCTTCCACCTCCGCCGCGGCTGCTTCAGATCCTCCCAACCCTTACGCGCCATCTCCCGCGCCGCCCCACCTCCCAAAGGAGGAACAAGAGCTCTTCGAGCGGCTCCAGCGCGAAGCTGCCCGGCCCTCTCTGCGCGAAACCGCCCCCGCTCCCTCCGACCCAGACGCCGATTTCAGCGCCGCAGCCGACACCGCGATCGCAGATACGGACGCCGCGGAAGCAGACCGCAGACGCGCGATGCGCGCCAATATGGTGAAACAGTCTCCTTATTCTGCAGGCGAGGCGGACGCCGCGTCTACGGCCGGCGCCGCCAGCGCCGGGGATGAGGCGGACGCAAGCGACGGGTGGGAAGCGGGCGTGCAGGTGGACGCGGAGGCCGAAGGGGCGGAGCTGCATCCGCATGTGCGGCGCGGGGCGAGACCGGAGTTCGTTGGGGAAAGAAATCCGAAGACCGGGGAGGTGGGCGGGCCGAAGAATGAACCGCTTAGGTGGGGGAGTGCGGGCGATTGGAGCTATAATGGGAGGGTGACGGATTTCTGAGGGAGGGTTGGGACTAGAAAAGAGAAGATATGGGGAGGAGGGAAGCGAGGGGTGTAAAGGGGGGAATGGTCGAACTAGGCCATTGGAAGGAAACTCAGCTATTAGCCCTTCAAAGTGGCTCTTGAATCCTATCATTCTCACTGAGACACTTGCCATGCGGACCACTCACATGCCACCACGAGAGGGATATGTGAAGGGGCCATTAAGCCGAGGGTTGAGGCCTGCGGTAAGTGCGGGGTGATGTGGGGGGAATGCGGGTAGAAGAACCATTGGGAGTCACCTGCTGAGAACTGTGGTGCTGTTTGAAGTGCTGCTTATGCTGGCGTGGTGTTATACCCACATTCGTAGCGGTTCGAGACAATTTTGCATATAGGCAACAGGTTGGGGGTGCGGTTGTTGGTAAATTACTGTCGCTGACAGTAGTCTTGCAAATGCAAATTTTTGTATGAAGCAGAGGCGTCTTAGCATATGAACCGCTCATGAACCGGTAGAAGTGTATAATAAGAATGAGAGAAGGTCGTAGATCCAACCTCGCAGTAACAATTATTTTCAACACGGTATACTTAAGGTCTCACAAAAATGTAGATCAACGTGTTCATGAGGGAGACATCCTTTGTCAATTGTATCTGCTGACGGCTTGAACCGCTACCTAGAAACCTGGCAATTTGAACATCCGGAGAGCTTTGACAATCTTTTCACATAGCCCATCAACAGTGTCTCCCTCTGGAGTATGTATTTGCACACCTCTTGCCGAAGAGAGCAACTTGACGGTCAGGGTCGAAACCCCGCCGTTTACAGGAAATCCGACCGGCGGCAGCCCCTTCGAACTCGAAACAAGAACCGAAAAGGGAGAAGTATTTACGATGCGTTTCAGCAACGCGCTCGCTCCCCAAAAGCCCCACCAAACAATAGCTCTACAGCTACAGAGACAGGCAGGGGCCAGCGCAACACAGACGGGCGCTGTAGCAAAAACCAACCCGCGATCCAAGTCGTACAATGAGCACGACTTACATGGAAAGGGATACCCACATCGACCTAACGCAACGACATCTCAACTCTACCCGCCCTCAAACTCGTTGGTGGTCCTTTTTCTCTGCCTTCTTTGTCCGTGATTGTCTTACACCTTGTCTTCTCGATCCGAAAACAAGCGGGAGAGGAAGCAAAAGAAAAAGGAAACATAACGAGGACGGCAGGGTACGAAAAGCGGAAATGAAAACAATTCAACGCCTCGACGCTCGTTACCAGTCTCTCAACCGGCCTCCACAGGTCTGATCTAGGCAAAGCATGACAGCCAGACCAAGGTCAGGACCCGTTTTTACCGCCCAGCATCAGCAGCATCCAGATCGGGTCCGAAGATACATCCAGTCAGACGCGACCAGGCGGGCAGGGAGTTCCAAACGCTGAAGAGCGTCTGGCCGGCGAGAGAAGAGCGACCATACCCCATATGTCCGGCACGTGCACACTTCAACCTCTCGTCACGCAGCCGCGTCCGCGCTACCGCCCAGTCTCAACGCACGACCGTCGACCAAGGCCCGCACGCCTACCACCCGGGCAAGCCGCGGGGTGGTTTTAGTGACGGCGGGGAGGGACGGAAGGGGAGATGAGCGAGGGGAGGCGGAAGGGGAGAAGGGAAGTGGAGAGGTACGGGAGGGATGGGGCGAAAAGTTCCGAGACAAACCACTGGACATACAATCGCGCGAACTTCTTCCTCGGTTTGCGGTAAGGAAAAAAGGTGAAACAAAGTAGGCATGGTGCAGAAGTGGCGCGGAAAGGAAATTTGACACGGCTGGAAGAGATAGAGGAAATTGACTAGAGAGACTCTGTACAGAGAAGGGGGCGTCTATTTCTTCCGCAGCTGCGCAAGTAACTGCCGCGTTCAATTCAACACATTGCCTCTCGCTCCTGGCGTAGAGGAACAAACTCCGAGTAAACTCAAAGAGCTATTCCGACCACCAAAGGAAAACCACCCAAACCGCAAAACTGAAAGAAGTGGGTATATATCCAACGCCTTACAGAATGCATACAGACACCAACACAATCGCAGCATAGTATCAAGCTAAGAAAAACCCATTTAGCGCGAATCGGAGAGGACGTGAGCCCGTCAATCCAGAAATCGCGTCCTTTCTACATAAAGAAAAGGAAAACCTTTCTACCAAAAAACCTTGGGAGAATGCCATCGAGGTGTAGAGAGAACTAGAAGCTCGACTCTTGAAAAAAAGAGATCCTTTGCATGACCTACATCGCAACTAGGGGAACCTTCCAGGTCGTTCGAACTCGACATTCAGACCCTTGTAGGGAAAGGTCAAGTGAACTGACTACCGAAAGATCCACTCAGACACGATTCCGGTCTCCAAATGGATCTCCGCTCTTCTCGTCCACAGGCGTCACACCGCCCAGGTCCCCATGGCTACTGCTGCGCAAATGCACCGGCCTCGTCACCGCAACGCCCACATCACGCGATGCCCCGTCGTGAATCTTTGTCCCCGTATCTGCACCACCAGCGCCCGGCCCATAAGTCGGGAACGCTCGCGGCTCGAACGGGTTGTCGGCGGGGTCGGCGGGGGCAGCGGCGCCCTTGGTGGAGTCGTGATACTCGTAAGGGGGGGCGGCCGAGGCCGGGATTACGTCGTGCAAGTGGCCGCCGCGCATGTTGTCTGTTTCGGGGTCGACGCGGTACGCTGACGGGCCGCCCTCGGCGCGGGTCTTGCCCGGCGAGGCGAAGACGGTCACGGCGCGGCCGATGCCGATGAAGACCAGGATGACCCAGACGAGCACGATGAAGCCGGAGATGAAGGCCTCGATGCGAATGCCTTCCTCGATCTTGTCGATGACTTCGACGACCGCCGCCGTGATTTGGTCCGAGGCGACGGAGTCGGGGTTGGCGAGGAAGGCGTCGTCGGAGCCGGAATCTGTGAGCGAGGCCGCGGCACCGAGTGAGAAGGTATCGTTTGGCAGCAGGGGGAAGTCGACGTGGGCGTGGTCATGCACCCAGGTGAGACCGCGCTGGATGCCCTCAATCTTGATGAGGATCAGACAATTGAGGACCTCCGTTATCGGATCGTAGAGCACGGTGCCACCAAAAGTGTCGTTCAGAACATCCGTCATCCCGTCAACAAAAGTATTGAGCGTGTCGTTGAGGGCATCGGTTCCATTAACGGCCCAGCCGAGGACTTCGCGGTTGATGTCGTTATTGGTGTCTGTGATCAGCGCGTTCGTCTCCAGCGCCCAGGACTCGGATGCATTGTTCAGAGACGTCACAACCCGCTCCGCGAACTGGCCAACTTCGTTGCTTAGCTCCGGGACTTGCTTCTCGAGAGCGCGGAGAAGAATGAGTTGGCACAGGCAGGCGAAAAGGCCCGCCACACCCAGAGACAAGACGAAGAGAGCAGGCGTTGAAGTGGCGTACGCAACAGCCCAGCGCACCGCAGTCTGGTTACGCACGCTGCGGAACCGATTGGCGAGCTTGATACCAATCGTAGATGAGTACGGGCGAGAGCTGATGTAGATGACGTCCATGGGGTCAAAAGCATGCTTGTTGACGAGTTGAGCGCGCTGCTGCATGAGGCGCCAGCGCTTGATCTCACGCCATGCCATGGGCACACACACAAGAATGGCCAGAATAACGAGCACCGCGATGAATATCTTGCGAGCGAGATGCGCGATGTCAACGAGGTTGTCGAAAAAGTCATTAATACCGTCATTCTCCGAGCAGAATTTCATTTGTTCACGTTCCGGCACCGGAAAGACCGACCGATTGAACTCAAAAGCGTCGATGGAACCATTGATCAGGTCTTTGATCTTCTCAAATGGAAACCGGATAGCATTGTTTGTGAAATTCTGCACTTGTTCGAATGTCGGAATGGAGTCGTTGAGATCACGCAAGCCTTCGTCCAAGCTCGATGGTAGCTGAAGGTCGTCCAGGCGATCAAGGTCGCCGCTAATGTCGAGTTCGGGCACCTCCGAGTCGCTGCCAAAGAAGTCTGGGATCGAGTTTATGGCGTCGGCGAAGTCGTTCAGACTGTCCTGGAAGTCACCGACGGTGCTCTGGATCGAGTCGCCGATGTCACCCAGCGTGTTATTCAAGAAGTCCGACACGTCCTCAATAACATCGAGCGCTACGTGCAAGCTGCCGCTGACGGCGAGCGTGATCAAACACACGTAGGTCGACGTTAGAAGGTTGATGACGAAGACGACGAGCTCCTCGACGGCAGTTACGCTGAGTGTGAGCATCGAGTACAGGCCATTAACGGACTTCTCGATTCCGGTCGCTGTGAGTTCGTTGACGCCCTGCGCCATGTAGTGTGGCAACGAGGCCATAGCAGTGCCCATGCTCTCCACGCCAGTGCATGCCGACAGAGCTTGCTTACGCGCAGATCCGAGGTTGTCGTCGATGCTCGCGATGGCGATGAGAGTACGCACGAGGACGAGAAGAAGTAGGATCGTCCAGCGGTTGACCCATATTTGAGAGAGTCGGGCCCTTAGGCCAAGGTACGGTGTAAGGTATGGGGCTTGATTGCCGGAAGGTCGGGGTACATCCGGGTCAGCGTAGTAGTCTCGCATCTCATGGTCGCCAGCGGAGTGAGATGGAGGTATGGCTGGAAAGGTTTGCTGTTGGTTCCCTGCGGTAGACATAGCGACAGGTTTTCGATCGAAAGGCCCACGCCTGGAACACGACGGTGAGCTTTTGGTTCGTGGTGCAAAGATGCCAGGCCAGTGGCAGTTACAAGCGAAAGGAAAAAGCAATGGCCGCTCGCGTCCGAAGAAAAGAAATGTATGCGTCGTGCCAGACTATATGCTGGCTGCGGTGTGTGTGATGTTTCGGCAATGGAAAAGAAAAGAAAAGTGATGATGGTATGTTATGTGTGAGGGTCGCGATTACTCTTATTACCAAATACAATGCCTTGAATAGAACGGACACGAAAATTGTACAAAGGAAACTCGTCACTCGGAGACAATACACCTATTCACATAAAAACAAAGACGGCAGGTACAGATTTGGTCCAGAGAAAGATGGCTGCGGGTGGACGCCAGAGTTTTAAACAAAGGTGGTCACTCACCAGGACCTCTGATGCGACCGTTGCAAATCCGTTGAAACAAGCGGGTCGCTGGGCGTAGGCGTTTCGGCCTTCGGCCAGTCGCTCATGTCTCTATTGTTAAAGGTGAGGCTCTGTGGCTAGCGCGGCCAAATAGGCGCCCTCGCTTCGTTGGCGGAGAGCGCTTCGCAGCCAGTCGGTCCTCTGGTCAGGGCTGGCGCCCAGGAAACGGCGGATCTACAGCTCGGAAACCCCCAGGGCGCGTGTCAGATCTCTGTTCTTTCTAGACGCTCAGAGCGAATCGAGACCTACTGCAGCGACGTAGTTGCCGCGCTCACTTCCTGGACTCTGGTACTTGCGACCGGGGAAACGGGAGAGTCAAAGAGCTCAGGCTTGAAGCCGCCGGACAATCCGCGGCACTCTGTGGCCCCCGTACGGACAGGATCCGTGAAGCCAGAGGCAGAGGCCGCGGGTCGCCAGCGGCTTCAAATACTCTCTGCCGTTCGAGCGAAGGGCTTGTCGATCGCAAGGGGACGAAGAACTGGAACCTTGAGGTGCGCAAATGTCACGTTCAGGTCGCCCAACCCCTCGCAGATGCTCGACAGGGCGGCGATTAAGTAGAGCTGTCGGCTGTGGCGCCGACCGGGATGATTCCCTGTTTCTTCGCGAGTGGCAAACGTCACTCCTCACCAGCCGCAGACCCTGAGTGGCTGGTGCCCTTCTGCAACTAACACTCTCGAGGAAATGCTCGACGCTCCTACACCATCACGACTCTGTTGTCTGGTGGTTTGGCCTTTCTTGTCTTCCCTTGCATAGCCCCAGCCCGGACCGAGCGGAACTGGCTGCGAGGAACCGCGGCTGGAGACACCCTGGAGCTTCCCTCGCGCTTTCCGACCTCGCGGGGATCGCTCGATCGCTGACAGGGGTGCATCCGTGGGTATGATGGGGGTGGCTGTGGCACAGCGCTAAGGGAAACGGTCGTCCCAGCCAGTCAACGCCCTCAGTCGCTCGCCGGTGAAACATCGCCACAAAAAGGCTCCCATTCTACGGTCTAAGTGGTCGAAGCATTTCACGCCGTCAAATATAGTCGGCATCTTTTAGGCGCTACTGTAATTTCGCCGAGGAAATCGAAGCACTACGGAATGATGGGATCTGATTAGATTTATGAAGCCACAAAGCTGTTATCTGTGTTCGAAAGGGTATAGGCTGTCCACGTGACTGACGCGACTTCATTCCCGCTTCGTCTTCCACATCTCCTCGCGACATACCGCGTGTTACTTCGTCAATCTACTCCATTTAGAAGCCGCAAACAATAGAAGAGATTACAATTTGAAGCGAGAAATCTCACGGGGGCAATGACCGCATGACGCTGGAAAGAAATTTGGAAATAGCCCCTGGTGGTGCCATGGTGCTGGTGGTGCCATGGTGCTGGTACGACGAGTCACCCCCGCCATCTTCACTTCACCATTGACAGTCTACTCAGCATCACATCTATATGTTTGTTTGATGATTGGACCCCCGCGTGCTCTCCAGAATCATGGTATGATGCACCACGCGGGCTTTGTTGCCTGGAGACAATATTGAGCTACCATGACAGTGCCATAGACCGCCATTTGACATACGCACACGATGTGCCCTCAATTGCATTTCAGAATGCTAACAACTGCTTGCAGGTTTTGAATTGATTCTTCAAAAGAGGCTATGTTTTCATGTAGAATTATTGCGCAGAGCGTGTATACTAATGATGCGAATGAGATATTGAGTTGACCATCACACGTTGCATGACACATAGTTGGTGTTGGGGTGTTTGGCTGCACATTTCTGCATCCTTCACATAACATGCAGATGCAGGCAGTCGCGGCCCAGCAAATGGCCTGATTGCATTCACTGTCTTTTACGACCGCACGATCACCTGCTGCATTTACGTACCAGACCCAGTGTTGCTGCCAGAAGATAAAAACTGGCCAACGCCCTCCATTTCAACCCTCTTATTTCTCCCAAAACTCTCTGACCAGCAAAGCTCCTTGTTGTCTGCGTGATTGTACCATTACGCATATCTAGGGTGGCTCCTTGATCTGGTAGGTGAATTGTAACTTTGCGCATGTGCTCATAGCTCCGTGTCTGCTTGAATCTCAACTCCGCTTCTGCTACATCGCCACCTCATTTTTTCTCTTCCTCCACGCTTCGCACTTTTGTATTTGCACCTCTTCTGCAGCGCTGCATCATACCGCTACCCTTTGATTCTGAGTGCATTTTGTCAAACGCATCTCACAAGACTACGCTGACATTGCCTTCTTCAGCGACATGGAGCGTGCTGGTGCCACTCCACGCACGCGGCATGGTGATGCTGTCTCTTCCTCGCACCGGGCATACAAAGCGCCACCAAATTCGCCTATTTCTAAGGCAAATCCAGGTGCAATCGTGCACACCTTTATTCCAGCGCGAGTTGACACCATTCCCGCCTCTGCAATGTTCAGAGGTCATCCCATTGCTCAAATGCCCGGGTTTGGCACAATGGTGCATATGAACGTGCCAGTTGATGCTGGAAATGGCTGGACGAGAGTCTGGCCTCAAATCCATTCACGGCACAATCTCGAGAACATCATTGCACCATTTGTTGGCACCAAATTCACAATCTTTCAAGACTACGCCAAATTCTGCTACATGATGCTGATCTGCCGGGAATTCATGTTCATCGATGCGCCAGATTCATCGGCAGACGCTTGGCTCCAAGTGTCGCCTGGCCGAGTGTTTGCGCATGCACTGGACATTTGCAACACTGAAATTGCCAGGAATCTGCCAGAATACAAACCACCTTCTCAACCGTATCCGGTGGATTTCCACGGCGTTCCGCAAATTGAAAACCACCATCCAGACGGTTCACTAGCGTTCAAAGAGCGAAACTACTATACAGCTTGCTACCGGATTGCCTGGTCTGAAATTGGGCCTACAAAGGCGAGCGAAATCCCTCGCCACGCGCAAGCGCATCTTGTGGCAACATTTGCGGTAGACAAGTGGCGCTATCAACTTTCACGAGTTGTCAACGAGCGGGAATTTCACGACAGGCATCATTTCTTGCTGCAGCAGTACAACACTCAAGCCACCAGCATCATGAACAGTGTTCGAGAGTACCTCGCCTCTCTGGGCACATCACGGGGATTTCATGCCAGCATGATGCCTACGAGCAGCATTCCGCCTATGCTCGATGGCGCCAATGATACTCCGCCTTTTTCACCGGATTCTCCGGCCGATTGCGACTCCAAGAGTTTGTTCAAGAGTTCCAGCAAAATGCACAGTGACAAGGCCATGCCGCCATCACCTCTCATGCTTGGACTCGATGGCACCAATGATGAACCTACGAGGTCTTCAAATCCTTTTCACCGCCACAATAACGTTCGCCGCAGGGTTTCACCACCTCACGCTCCACTTGCAATGCGTATTGGCAGTTCACAAGATCATTCCAGTATGGAGCTCAAGCCGCATGCCTTGACTATCCAGGGCCATCATCACGCTTCATCCGGCTCTCATGACTTCCAAGACCAGTCCCGAGCTCTCACCCAGCGCCTGATGCATGTGGACCACTCTCGCCACTCGTCCGCGAGCTCTGCCGGTCCCAATGCATCTCTAAAGTGGCGCTCTGGCACCACTCGGGAGCGCGATCGCTTCGAGAACTGGTACAAGAACATCCCGCGCATCTGCCGCGACTCGGACATGGTCCCCACGACATTTGACGAGTGGGTTGCGCACCGTAGGGACTATGCGGAGCAGCGTTCGCGCGAGGCCGAGTGTCGTCGTGCTCATCTAGAGATCGCCACCATCTACCAAAAGGCGGAGCAAATTGTGGACCCAGCTCGCGAGGAACCGGCGGCCGTTTTACGCCGTCAGCTCGTCCCCGGTCTGGCTAGTTTCATGGCCCACTACACCATCTGGACGCCACTCCATGAGAGCACCGCGATGTGGCCGACCTACGGCGAGTTCTGCTACGAAGGCGACCAGCGTGTTTCCACCAACGGGGGAATGTTCCGCCGCATGCTTCCCGTCCCTCGCGATCCCCGTAGGCCGGTTCAGGATCTGTACAAGGTCATGTGCCAGGCCGACATCGACCGGACCATCGATCGGCTCCGCGCGAACAAGTGGGAGGAGTACTTGCCCTTCGCCTACTCCGAATTCGACAATACCCAACCTAAACTTGAAAGGAAGAACATCTATGAGCCTGTCCAGGAGATTCCGGCAGATGAGTTGGCCAACTGCGTAGGTAAGGATGTCATGGAAGCAATGGAAATGGCACCGGTCCCTCCACAGCGTGGTTACGAGCACGACATGGATCCTGCTATGCTAGCGCACTACCTCCGCGTCCAGCGTCCGCACGATATCCAAGTTACTCTAGAGAATTAAGCAGCCCTAGGTAGCCTCGTGGGATATATGGTTGATTCTGAATTCTCGGGTGGCCAGTCTGATCTTCTTTTCTTTCTGCTAGGTGGTTTTCTCAAGTTTACAGTTCCATGGGTTATTCTTAGCTTCAAGGTCTACAAAGAGGGTTCTTGTGAGGGTTTTCGGGCTTTTCTCTAGCTCTATTGCATCATTCGGGAAGCATTAGGAAAAGTTGATGTCATTGTACGAGTTTCCAAGCAGTCTTCCAACCTTGAGGGGAAGGTTGAGGAACGGTATTCGAGCTTATTTCTCTGTTTACTTTCAAATGCATTCTTAGTGGGGTTCCGACACCGGAAAGGGTGCTTTGTACTCAGCAGATTGCCGATGGCGAGGACTTGTGGCAGAAGGAGTTGTTCTTTCCTTGTGTTTAAGCGATGTTATAAGTACTTGGCGAGTGCTCAAAGACTGGCCTGGAGTTTTCTTATGGCAAAATGCGCTTTCCAGTTTCCATTTTCTTATGCTTTTATCGGTTTTAACTGCGGGATAAGAATCACAACTTCAAAGTTGAACTGGTATTCACAGAATCCAAAAAGCCTACAATAACCGGTAAATTGGCATGAAATGCATGATTCCTTTCTACAAAATAATATGAACAGCGTAAGTCTACTAAAAGGAAAACCTCGTGGCATTTGCATCGCCAGCCAGTGCCGAAGGTTCAATTTCAGATCTTTGCCAACTTAAAGACAATTTTTGAAAGCCTTCTTGTGGTACTTGACCTGACTATGATCGTCAAATGAGGATGCCTCATTGGACTTATTCGATTGCTAGCAAGACAAAAGAATTCCAAAGACGATGAGCAACTTCGCGTGCCCAGAGCATGAGATACAGGACTTAACGGCTCATAGCCCCTTTTGCCGAAGAAACTTCCACTTATAAAACGCATTTGTTCCCATGCGCGGTATATCATCCCCATGGCGTACAGGAACCGAAGGGAAGCGTCTAGAGAGATTCTAGCTCACAAGAAGCCTTACAAGAGAGCATATCGAGACCCAACTTGTGAAAGGTTTTCTAGGGATCGCGGGGAAAGGCCCATTCAAGACTTGGAATGCGGATTTGGCATAATTTGGAGTTATGGCGGGGAAGGTTGCACTAGGGCATCGAGCGCGGAAGGCAAGTTGGTGAGAACAAAAATCGTATCCCGCGGGTCTGTGACTTCGAAACTGCTAATACATATCCGGACCTGCTCTCCTATAAGCGCTAGGAAACCCCAAGCAAGACCCTCAAATCAAGACGTAGCGAAACGGAGTAGGCCGGAAGAAGAGCTTTGATATGTCTTTCAAACACCGCTATCATGGACCTTCATATCATCGGAAAGCCAATCAGTCAGCTATTTGGCCTGAACTGCGTAATTAGTGGTGTCAACTGAAAGCATGGTGGGCAGCGCATTGAAGAACGCCTTGCAGTGTGAAAGTCGCTGTTTCGTGATTAATCTGTTTCTAGCACATGCCCAGAAAAAATCCAGTATCTGTCGCACCACCTTCAAACGGGTAATCCTTGAGTTTCGCACAGGAGCTTTAATTGCATGAGAGCCAGAGGAAATGAACTCTAACAGCCTACAACGTGTACTTTAACATACTTACACTGGTAAAGGACAAACTAGGGCCACAGACCTTGCAACTCCATTTGGAAAAAGAAACTAGTCCTGCCTCTTTTGGAGATTCCAACTTTCTTGTTTAGTTTACCACGGGATAAAACGTACATAATCGTATTTAAGACATTCCAAATAGAATGGGGGTGCTCCTAAAACCCAACTGCAATCATCAACCCATATCCTACCGTAATGATGACTAGGAATGTAATAATCGAGCTCGGAATCCCACGAGTGATAAAGTGCTTAACTTGCAGATATCTCTGACCTGTCTGAGAGTCCTCCATCATGATAGCCGCTGTAGAGAAGTAATGTTAGCAGTAAATCCTACTATTAGACAGCATTAGCTGAGTATGGTACGTACTCATGTTCGGGAATCCGCTGGTCGGCAATCCCATCGCCGCCGAACACATCAACACGCTGCCCATGACCAACAAATTCGGATGCGGTTCCGTCATTCCCTGCCCGACTTCTTTTACCAACGGGAGCACAATTAGTGCCGCTACGGTATGACTGATGAATGTGGCGACGACGAGTATCAGCGCCGCAAATACAATGAGTACACCATACAAGCTGAATCCCTGGACTTTCGCCGTGATGCTCTGCGCGATGGTGTGGAGCAGACCCGAAGAATTGACCGCTTTTCCAAGAGCGAGACCGCCTGCCGCAAGGATGATGATAGTCCAGAGAAAATTGTTGAAGTCCTCCTTGGTTAGGATGCCAGTACCAAAGAAAAGCACCAGAGGGATGATGGCGACAACGCCCATGTCGCCGAACACAGGTTCCAATTGGTGAGTGACGCACCATAGAACAATTGTAACTAAGGTGACCGCGCTGATGAACCATTGCAAGCCGGTGAATTTGTCCTTCATTCGACGGATAGGTACAATGGTGGTATTCTTACCCGGCTGGAAGGTGAGGAGTAGTAGGATCCAGATCAGTAGGATGGATATGATGCAGACTGGCAGGGCAATAAAGAACCACGCGCCCCACCCGGGTTGTGGAGTCATATTCTGCAAAGCGATAAGATTTTGCGGTGAGGCGATTGGAGAAGCTGCGCCCCCGATGTTGGAAGAAAGGGCAATGCCAAGAAGGAGAGCTTTAGACATAGTGGAGTCGGAGGGAAGATTACGCAGAATGGGCTATGTACACATAAGTAGTTAGCTTGGATAATAAATCCCTCACAATGTTGACCATGCGTAAAATTCTTACGGCGGCATGAAACGCCTATCTAGGTTATTGTAGGGCCATACATACCTGTATAATTGAGAAGCACAGCACCGGCGCCGCCACATTACTGATCCACATACTCGCAAACGTAGCTACGAACATGCTCGTCAGTAGCACTGTCCGTGGTCTTGTTCCAGCCTTGCTCAACACAAATGTTGCCATCATCTTCGCAATGTTGTATTTGCTTAGAGCCGCCGCGATGGTAAACCCGCCTAATAGTAGCATGATGACTGGCGTCCACATGGCACTAAAGATAAAGTTTGCAGCATCTTTGGCGCCAAGCGGGCGATGTGGTGGATCCGGGGAGCGTACAACTTGAAGAACGACAACTAGGAAGGGGACGATGAGAGATGTTACGAAGAGGGGAATTGCCTATAAGGCAGTCAGTTTACAAACAAGAACGTCAACAGGTTTCTAAGGACGCATGTTCGTACCTCAGTCGCCCACAATAAGCTCACTAGTACGACGAGAGCCAAACACTTTTGCTCGACCTCACTCTTCATGATCGGCGCAAACAACAGCACGAAAAACACAGCAACAATCCCGACAAGTGTGTAAAATGTCCCGCTCAAGAGCCACCCAGGACAGGTATATCTCCCCAAAGGTGTCGCAATCTCCTTGGTCTCCGGTTGATCTTCATCGCCCTGCAATCTTGCTTTGGACGGATCCGTCTCCTGGCCTAGCATCGTCTGCCTGAGACCCATGTTGGCTGCCTGAGCCTTGCGTTCGATGCCGATCATCTCACGCCAGACAGTGTTGCGTTCCCAGACCACATGCTCTCTAAGATGAAGACGAAGCTCTCGTCTAGCTTCGGGCACAGACCCATTGGTGCAGAGATTGGCGTAGGCCTGTTCGACCTTGGTCAAGTTTTCGGCGAGGTGGTCCATGGTAGACTTTTGGAATGGATAGGCCGGTTCTACGAACCGCGAGATGTAGCTATCTTTGAGTTTCCGATCCAGGATCTTGTCGTACTTCTTGAGTACCTTTGAGAAGCCGGTCCGGTTGAGTTGGATGAAGGAGCGGAGCTCGCATATCGATACGTACATGCTGACTGCGCGCTTTTTAAGCGTCATGCCCGAGTCAAACAGCGCCGAGAGCTGCATGTCCCGCAAGTCGTCGTCGGCCATGCTGGTACGTCGGCGGGATAGCGTTGTAGGGAAGTCGGTCGATGTGCGCAGGTCTTCTGAGTCCCAGCCCCTTTGTCCCGTACTACGTGCACCAGTGGACGATTTCTTGCGCTTGAGCCCTGTTCGTTCATCTGCATCGTCATCACTGTCCTCGTCCGCATCTTCCTCGATCGTGTCCGCGCCGTCCTGGCTCCGACTAATTGTGCTTGTTCGTCGCCGCCCCTTCCATCCGCTGCCGCCGCCAAAGGTGAAGCTCCTGAATATGCTCCCGCTCCGCTCCTTCTGTGCTCTACTCAGCAGCTTTGAGCTCGTCAGCCCCTGACCGGCGCCATCAACCTCGAGACCTCCCTGGTCAGCCTCGAAGTCAGATTCATCTTGGAGAAGCTGGTCGACGTCGCCGTAGATCTCTAGTTCTTTGATCTGGTAGAAGGAGCAGATCTTCTCGAGCTCATGGTCAAGGGCGTTGGTAAAGATGACATCCGGGTCCGGATTATCGCCTTGATCGCTTCCGAGCAAAGGAGAGGATTCAGCATCGCCGGTATTAGTAGAAGGTGGGTGGTGCGGTTTGGACTGATGGATTTGCTTCTCAAGAGAGTAAATTCTGCCCGTCACCACCAATAATCAGCATAATCCGCTTTGTGACCAAGATCCTATGCAAGCACACATACAATTTCTTCAAATTACTGTAGGCGATGTAATGGCTACTCCAATCCGGCACCGCATTAAACTGCAAGCTATGCGAGAACTTCATCGTGTCTTCCTCCGCCTTGATTGCAGGCCCTGCTCCAGCCTTCTCCGCTTCAGCCTCCTCGAGTCTGAGCCCGAGAACCGACTCCTCGACCGCAACGAGCCGATCGAGTTTCGCGGCGCGCTTGCGCTCTCGCCGGGCCTGGCGAGACCTGACGCGCTCCTCGAAAGACGCGCTCACCCCCGCTGCGCTATCACCGGCAGCGGCGTGCGGGTATTCGACGAGTTCAAAGGCTTCGGGGGAAGACGAGAGAGTCGTAGTATCGATGGTCAGAGGAGGCACAACAGGACCTGCCGTGCCGCCGCGACGTGCCGGGTCCAGAGCGGCGGCTTCTGAGAAGTTAAGGGGGGAAGGTGTTCGAGTCGTGGTGGAAGGGGAGGGACGGTATCAAGGATGCGATAGCCGTGGGACAATAGAGGGCAGCCCGTGATCTGGCGCCAGAGCATCTACTTGGTGCAAGGCGCTAGTTGAGCTGTGAGATGTGTGGACGGTAACGTGATGGATGCTGCTGTGCGATGACATCTGGTGCGGGCTCGTGGTCGCAGGCGTGGCGCTGGTTGGGCAAGGGTCGAGTAGTTCGGCCCGATCATCGATGGCAGAAATCGCACATGCCAAGCCAGCTAAGCTTTTGATTGGATGTCTTGGGCTTCTTTTTCGTTCTCCACCTGCATGAGTAGCTTTATCCTTATTCTTCGACATTTCAGTGTTGCAAAATGACGTCTTTTCTATTCTATACTTAAAACGCCGGTTGTACCTCGATTTCACTTTACAATATTTGTGCGATGAAGAACTGTCACTTCCCTACCAAGTCCCCACTTCCCGCCTTGCCAACGAGCACCCCCTTCTGACATTCTTCACCAGACCTCCCAGAATTGCATTTCTAACTCACTCCTTGATGTACTTTTTCAGACCCCTCAGTCGCTCCATAGCAGTCTCAAGAATTTCATCGTTCTTGCACACTGCAAACCTCAACCAATCCTCCACGATATGCGCATTTTCAGGAGTGAAGAACTCTGTTGGGGGAATGGCGGCGACTCCGACCTCTTTGATCAGGAACCAGGAGAGCTTGAAATCGCGCGGACGCTCGGCGACATGGGGTGGAAAGTCGTAGTCCTCAGGAAGCTTAACTTTAGCCATGTTGACGAGAACGAAGTAGCCACCCTCGGGATCAGAATACTACAAAGATTTTAGCGTCAGTAGAGTGTAGAAGGGGAGCTAGAATTGGAAGCAAAATAGGTATTGGTACAGTTTAGGCGCAAGCTGACGGTTAGTATCAACCAAACGATCATTAGGGGAAAAAAGTGACTTCAAGGCATTGACATTTGAGATTCGGAAGTATGGACAAACTTACCGGCAGCCCCAGCTCCTGCCACACCTTGTTAAATTTATCCATCTTCCCCTTCATCTCCTTCTTACTCTCCTCCCAGAAGTTATATTTGTCTGCCTCCTCAAACCCAATCGCTGTCGCTTCCTGAAGAGGACTGACACTAGAGTAACAGATCCTCGTATGCGCCGCGCTCACGTACTTTATCAAATGCTCCGGCCCCATCAGCCATCCTACACGCCAACCAGTAGCATAGAAGTTCTTCCCGCCGCTCCCCACCGTCAGCGTGCGCTGCCACAAGTCATCGCTCAGCGTCGCAATGCGCGTAAAAGGCACGTAGTATAGCTTGTCGTAGACCTCGTCGGAAAGGAGGATGAGGTTGTGCTTCGTCGCCATGGCGCCAATAGCGAGTAACTCCTCACGTGAGAACACCTTGCCGATGGGATTGTGCGGCGAATTGAGCACGATCATGCGCGTTTTAGGCGTGATGGCTGCTTCCAGGGCATCCATGTTAATGGTCCATTCGCCGGCGGAGGATGTTTCGAAGGCGCCGTTCGGAGGTGGATGCATGGGGACGTAGACGACTTTGCCGCCGGGCATTTCGATGTTAGAGATGTATCTGATGACACCATAGTTAGCCAACTTCAGAATCCAGGGAGATTTTCTGTTGGAGATTTGGGTCCGCCTAGATGAATGCCCTTGATGACGTACTGATCGAAGAATGGCTCAAACACAATAGCCTCGTCGTCGCGCTCAAGAAAGCCCATGAATGCGCTGAGCATACCTAAACACTCGATTCAAAAGCCAACGATTAGAAATTGTCTTAAATGTTCGAATAGCTCCACTCCAACTCAGAACCTTTGGCTCATAAATTTCCAGTTTCTATTTCCATACCTTCATTTGCCCCGGTTGTAATCGTGACCTCTTTTTCAGGGTCAAGCTTGCGACCGAAGAAAGGAGAATATGCATCCGCTATAGCCTTCTTCAGTCTCGGTCTGCCCTAAATAAATATTCCCATCAGCACGCCAATCTTGCAGACCTACAGAACTTCTGCGCTATCCTGATTCCAGACCGGAGTCTTTGTAATGCATAAACGCACCTTTGTCGGCGAGTACTGGTTGCAATCCACTTTGTCCAATGCCAGCTTCGCCGCATCAATGACAAACTGCGGTGGATTATACCCGAAGAATCCTTGACCCATGTTCACGATGGGCTGCATCGGAGAAGCTGCTGCTGCTTCGTTGACAATAGACCTGTACCGTACAGAAGATGACAACGTTAAGCTGTTAGTATCCACAGAAAGGTCCCAGCTTATACTACAGCTACCTAGGAAATGCAAATGAACTCATACCAGACATCTTGCCTCTGACCAGCTACTCGAGCCGCCGGCTTGTATGGATCTCGAAGAGGAGCGCTTGAGCTCATTTTGCGTTTTGTAACTGTGGGAAGGAATATTCTAGAGGAAAAATGCTGAACTTGCGGAGGTTTGGCTGGGCATCGGCGAGCTATAATGGTACTAGGATTCATGATAGGGGGACCCCCTAGATATGTTAGCGACTACTTCATTGTCACTTGGTCGTTCTAGGAATCGGGCTGAACAGTGCAAGCTTTTCCATAGGAGACAGCCACGCTGTTCCTGTTTCAATTCTAGAGCGCCAAGCCGAGTCTATGGATAAGAAAGGCAACGTACGTATACTAAAAACTTACCGTATCGAAGTTTCGAAAAGTTGTGCCCTAGGTCTCAAATCCGAATTATCATAAAACCAACTTCAGCAGAAATTGTGGGCTTTTCACGTAGTAAAGTTGCTCAGTTGATCGTTGAGAGCTGAATAAAATTGTATAGATCTGCTATTTTAGTAGGATATCAGTCGGCCGCAGAGCACAAGTCTATAGGTGCAATTTGGATTTGAGAAGTGGCTTCACAATGCTTACAGTTTAAAAACCGTTGTTAGCTGTCCTCGGCGGGCAGGCGCAGATAGGTTTGGATGATGTGGAAGTCAATCGAGGGCCAAATATGAGCTTGTGGACGCAATTCAAGCTTTTGACAATGATTCGTCACAGGTACGGATCAGCATGTCACTATGCAATCCTGATCGGAAATTTGCAAACGCTGCATACAATTGTACGGTTAGTTAACAATCAGAATATGAGAATTTAGAGGAGCTCAAGCTTGAGACAGAGACTTACCACAGCTATAGACCAAGTATGTCGCGCCGCCACTCTAGTGAAAAGACCTCGTATTCTGTGTACAACCGATTGTTAGTTGGCAACCTCACAAGCTTTGTATGGACGGTCTCCACGGCTATGGTTCGCATTCTTTATAGCTCTCCTTTGAAAACAAGGTATCGAACTCTGCATGTAGTTGAACCATAAGCTAAGGAGCAAGATGTAAACGTACATTCAGTTCACACTTTAGTTAAGTTCAAACGATTCGTGATAACCAGGCCGGTTTTGAGAGGCGTGGCAGAGTTCTGCGGCCTGATTTATGCGGTAGCGAGGCGGAAGATGCAGCTTATGTAAGGCGATGAGGTCGTAGTTGCCGCGTGAAGACTGTTCTTCCCTTAGAGAGCGTGTTTTTGCCAATTTTTGTCAACTACGACGCTCGCAACTCCTCACCAGCTCAACGGGGCACATTGCAGCCCGACTCGCAGTTGCTCAGTCATCACATACCAGCCTCAAACCCCCACTCCCGCTTCTCCGATCTCGGGTTGGCTCTCGCGAGCTTATCCCTGTTCTTGCGCCTTCGTTAAAGCTGCCGTTTTCGGCGTAGCGATAGCATGGGATCGATAGAGAACTGTAAGAATATCAGGTGGGCCTAGTTCGCCAACCCCTGACAGGGATTCTACAGGTGTACATATTTACGCAGCCTCAGATAGCCATTTTCCAATGTCAATGGACTTGGCCTATCCATTCCAGACTTCCACCGGAATCTGACAAGAACAACCTGAAGGAATCTCAACATAGCAAGCGGGCTAATTGAACAACAAAAAGGAAGATGAAGCCGCCGCACTTAAGAAGTGTGTCGCCGCCTCTAACATCAATGCTGGGCTCTTCTAATTTTCTCGCTGCCTCGACTCCGATATCCCCTCTCGCGCGATCGCAGAGCGTCTAGTCAACGCCTCCGCTTCCATGGAACCAATTCACGCTCCTGCGGTCGTAGCTTGCGCCGTAAAGGTTCATGCGATTACCGAAAAGTTTATCAGATAGGCAGCACGTTCTCATTTGGCCAACACTGTTGTAGCCATTGCGGAGGCGCCCAAGAGCTTTCGCGCCACCGGGGCATTCAGGAAAGCTAAAATGATACTATCTAAGGCCGTAGCCAATGGACAGGAATACAGAGATCTCAAACTGCCGAATCGCTTGCGCAAGTTGGAGTACGGGGATGAACCACTGGTTGGGAGGTTAGGTTGTCCAAAAGACTATGCTAGAGGGTGGCGAACTTGAAGAACTTTCCCGGTCTAGACATGTCCAATCGTACTCCACAAAGCTTCAAATTCCTGGGGAACGGCTCTCTCGGACCACACTTTAGCTACAGCGTATACGGTCTATACCAACAGTAAGGGATTTGAGGGTCGGTGAATAACACCATGCCTCATGTATTTCTATCCTTCGATCGAAGTTGTAAAGTAGAGCCTAAACTACCACTTCTATCTTCTAGGCAAAGCTTTGGTAAAGAGCAATACAGAATGTGATGCGCAGTGAAGCCTTTTTGTACTTATTTTTCCTGTATTTAGCCATCCAAGACAAGTCTTATCTTCTCTTCTTCAAGCTCATTCTTGATCTGTTCGAAATTCTCATACACCATGTTCCAACACTTCTTGATAACTTTCGCAGGCATCACGCTCTCATCCAATTGCGGAAACTTTCTCTGCAAGTACAGGTCCCTCAGCCCCTTACAATGGCTCAAATCCTCCCTGAACAGTTCTTCATATGGCTGCTTCCCAGTCCACATCTCGAACAACGCTGCTCCAAATCCAAATACCTCCGTTGCTATACCTGTCGGTAAATCGGGCGGCCTGTACGCGGTCTGGTTTCGCGGCGGTTTTGTCGGATACCATGTCGAACCCGGCTCCGGGTCCACAATCACGCTCGCGCTATAATCTCCCATTTTAATATCGCCATTGGCATCAAGCAGCGCGTTTGCCAGCTTCAAGTCCCCGTGCCATACGCCCTTTGCGTGTATGAACCGTACCGCGTCGGCGATCTGGAACGCCCAGCGGAACAGCTGTGCCGGCGACGGCAGCGGGCGATCCGTCTTGTCCCGGCGCACCCGGTCCCGCAGCGTCCCGTTCGGACAGTACTCGAGCTCGAGCGTCTCGGTGGGATATTTGGAGGAGTCTGCCGGAAAGAAGCCAAAGCAGCTGATGATGTGTGGGCTGCCGCTCGCGGTCCCTCCATCTTGGACTCGGCGGTATATTTCCCACTCGAGACGGATGGAGTCGCTGCTAGGGCCTCGCGTGCGGGACTCGTGGGCGAACTTGAGAACACGCTTCGTTTCAGGGTGGACAGCGATGAGCGAACAGTGGCCACCGCCGATTACGTCGCTTGCGGAGATTCCGGGTGGAAGAGACGATTTGTGGATGCTATGGGGTTCGTTAGGGGCACGACTAGGACTGAGGAATGGAGATATCGTTGTGAGTCATTTACTCACTACGTACGGAACTTGCTCCGTGAATGGAATTGAGGCCCGGTATATCGTAATTGGCACGACTGTGATATCGGGGTCTGCCATTGCTGTTCTCGTTCTAGCATTTAAACAACCCTTGGGATTTTAAATCAACGAACACTGTGCTGAGGCTTACATTCGCACAGCTTGAACAGTCCAACGAAGACAACAACTTCAAAACGCAACTCTGATGAGAGCCTTCAAGTCGTCAGTGTATGGATTATCCGGTGCGGAGCGACGTTGAGGCTTATCTCGCCTTTCACATACGGACAACTTTTCCAATCTCACTAAACTGGTTGAGTATCCAGCATTAGGATGGTCTCCGCTGAAGCTCACCCAAAGTAGCTTTGTGCCTGTCTTGCCGTAAACAATTTATTGCATAGAGACTGGAACAATGTGTTCGAGCACGGCTGTCAACTCTTCGGTTTCCCCGCTCAAGTCCCATGTCGAGTTGCTTTTTAGTGAGCGCTTACTGGACACGTGAAAAATCCTGGCCTCTTAGCCGACCCGAGACGGCGAATCAAAATTTACGGACCTGCTATACCTGCTATTTTATTTTTTATTTTTTATTTTTGACGAAATGTGGCAATTTTTCGATTTTTCATATACAATGTTACTAAGGCCAAGATTATATAGACATTGTCAAGAGTCCATAGAGTCCCGCATAGTTTATGGACTATCTACTAGTAAGGAGCAAGCATATAGCGACTATACACCTTTGCCGTACAAAGCAAAGCACTGTGCAAAGCTTCGTACAAACACAAAGCTCGCCGTTATAAAGCTCGTTCTCCCTGCCACATTATCGCTTTTTCACCTCGATCAAGATCTCTATCTGGAAACACTCAATGTATGACCTCTATATCAACTGACGAACTTTTCGTAAGCTGTTATATATCAGTAAAAGCTTCCATTGTTGTGACTAGAAGTCATAGGTGATTGAACATATCGTAAGGAAGCAAACTCAACAAATGTAATGCAAGCTCCAAGCCAAGGCCTATCACAATCCCGTAACCCAGACGCCCAGACAGTGATGTCGTACAGCAATCCAAAAACCCCCGCGTAGACATCCTAAACCGAGCTTTCAGTTACCTACCCCACAAATGCTCAAAAAGCGACCTGGAAACAAACCTTCATGGTGCATCTTGCAGAAGAACAATGTAATGCGTTACTTGAATTTTTATAATAGATCCGAATAAATAATGCAGGAACTGGCAGATGCATAGATTTTGCCAGGCTTTCGATTTCATTAGGCCCCCGAGTTTGCTAATATGTATTATTGTATACTTCCTACTCGACTCTAGAGGAGTGAACAGGATGCTAAAAGGGAATATCCTTCACAGTAAGCAACGCATGGGCCCACGCAATCAAATATTTAGCAAAGGATCGAGGGAGACTCTCAAATATCTCCCGCCTTGGCGATAAGCTTCGCGAATACATTTTCGACAACATCTTGCAGGAGCTTGCTGCGACAGCAGGAACTTGTAGTGCGCTAAGCTAGCTAGTCGGTCATAACAAGCTGCAGCTCGCATTTGTAATGGCGAGAGGGTTCAAATTCTGGTGAAGATCATTCAGATCGCCCTCCACATGCTGTTCGGGCCTTCTGCAGCCTGCCGGGTTTCGAGATACAATTCCCATCTCAACGTGTCTGTTCCTTTTCCATCACCATCTAGACGCCTTCAGCAACTTTCAAATACTTTACGATAACCAGTATATTAATTCATCTCTGGTTGTGGTACGGTGGACATGACTGATAGGATAATTCTAACACATCGCAAGTCATATCGTAGGATCAGCGAGCAGTCGCCACAACTAGGCCCTCCTACAACGCCTATCCACCTTATGTGGCCGCCTAGCAAAGCTTACGAATCCATCCGTCTCTCTCACGGCTGCAATCTTCTCACGAGCTAATGTTCTTTTCGAGAACTCGTCCAGCTCTCAATACTCTCAATATTCTCATAGTTATTCCGGTTTATTGAGACTTGCCACTCTTGTCACCGTCATACTTGGCTATCGCGACGTCCCACCACTTTGACGATCGAAATATCGTCGCCTCAGACGGATATGGTCAAACCAGTTCCTCCGTTGGTCAAGCTACCATTTGCATTGATGGTCACGTTGTTGTATTGGGGCTACAGTGCTACATTACGTCTTCATCTCCACACTATGACCTAACATTGTATCGCGATCTTACCTGGCGTTCTGCATAAATCTTGCCGTTCTGCAGCCTCCATACCTAGAAACCACTGCTGTATCGTCGACTCCATACCTCTACTCATCCCTGAAATCGCATCCTCGTCTCGCCCCAACATGGAAGCTCTTAGGGAGGCACTTGATCAGACCGATTACGATGACCCGGCGCTTCTAGCTCTATTTGATACGATCACAGTCCGTGCGTTAAATGCAGCATGTCCGTTCGAGGCGCGTCGGCGAGGTGGTGCCATTTGCGTATTTGCACTATCAGTTCACGGAGATGGACGCTGCCTAGGCGTTCGGATATGCGCGCTTGTTTGGGCACCAGATACTCAGCACCCGCGACGTATACGAGATGCTGATATCGTCGAGATGCGTGCCCTAGGCTGCCCAAATGGCGGCGGATGCGACCATTACGATGAAAATGGTGATATTGTGATGCCAGGAGTCATGGAGGGCCATTGGAGCGGTTTAGAGCGTCTACATTGACGTATAAATCATCAAGATTTATCATACAACGCACGGGGACATGATGGCAAAATATGGAGGCACGACAGGCTTGGTTTTGTGATAGTTGGCAGTTCTTCCAGGGTGGAGTTTCTTTTCTAGACTGGAACTGGAGTGGGTATGGTTAGAAACGGCTGTAGAACCCAAAGCCTATGGTGGTTTCCTTTCTATTTTTCTGTAAGGAACAGATACCCGAATGGTCAACTCTTTCTACATAGTTCGGAACATGCTGGAAGTAGACTTTGGAGTTAAGCAATCTAGCTATGAATCTGACGCACAAAGAATGTTAAAGGTCTTATTGGCTTTTATATTCCAATAAGCGCAGGTGTAATATGCCTTTTAGGCGTGCAGTCGCTAGGAAATGAAATATTAATGTAAATTATTCCTAGCTAAGGCGAGAAGCGAATGCAGCTGGATCCTTTTTATCTATACGATTTTGACTAATGCCATATTTATACACATTCTCCCAGTCATTTTGCTTGTTGATATCTCAATTTGCATCCAACCCATCCTCCTCTGGGTATAAGATACTCATATACTGTGAATTATTGGGTTTGAAACCATCATGAAATGATATTAATCCTGTGATTAGTAAAGCGACAAGGCCTCACTGGCGGAATCTACAGATACTGATGTTAGAGTAACTAACGTGTTTCATCACCGAGTCGTCAATATCACCGAGCCGACAGCGCCCACCGATCCCGCATCATCCCAGACGAACCAGTATAATGCCTCAACAACCACGCAAAGATATTAATGCGCAGGAAGCTAGGATTAAGCTTGCTCTTCAAGCTATCGAGAAACGCGATATTAAATCAGTACAAGAGGCTGCCCTGGCCTACAACGTCCCCCGAACCACGCTAATCGACCGACGCGCTAAAAAATCCTTCCGACGCGATTGCCAACCCAACTGCAAGAACCTCACGCCTATAGAAGAGCAGGCGATAATCGAACACATACTCAACCTCGACGCGCGAGGATTCCCCCCTACGAAGGATATGCTGCGCGAGATGGCCGATTCTT
>MU001673.1:475774-490981 GCA_010093515.1 Lineolata rhizophorae | reverse complement strand
GCTATTGTATAATTACAATCCTAGATACTATAGTGTTTTTCCGAATAATTTAGCACCTTAACGTAATTTGCTTATGCAGTTGGCGGGCGTAAGAGGGTAAAAGGTGCCGGGTGTGCTGTCGCGCGAGGCGGCTGACGACGACTTCATAGCGTCGCGACGGCACCACTACCACGAGATAGAGCCTGTAAATTACTAGGCAGTTTGGAATGATACTACATTATCCCGCGATACTTAGAACTAGTAAGAATAGTTTTGTGTTGTAAAGCTGGTTCGTCTAAGATGATGCGGGATCGGTGGGCGCTGTCGACTCGGTGATATTGACGACTCGGTGATGAAACACGTTATGGCAATACTCTGTACCATAACGGCCAATAGGAAACTAAATCTAGTTTTAGCTATTGGAGCGTTCAGAGTTACGCTAAACATAATAGAGCAAAAGTGCGAAGTTTTGGGGATAAAATATTATGGCTTCATGGTCTAGTGGCATGATTCGATGTTTGGGTTATAGCGTGCCTAAATTCATCGAGGTCCCGCGTTCGAATCGCGGTGGAGCCCTTTAGTAGTTTGACTTTTTGGCGCCCTCAACCTAAGACACTAACATTTTGTTTCGTTGAGTAGACAAATTATGTTGCACGACGCATTTTGCATGTCAAATTGAATGAATCATGCGCATTAACATCGCTGCATCGTGTGGCTTGCGCCTAGTCCACCTGGCGTCTCTAGCTCCTGGAAGCTGCTTTCACTAGGTAGATACCTCATCGGTTCAGCAAACCTCCGTTCCACTTGAACGACAAACCTTTCTGAAATTAGCTACATATTGGCGCCCTTCTTTTTCTTGTAGACACAGCGATCGCTCCGCAAAGTCTCTGTTTAATCACATAACCAGGTTGTTGAGGTACCCGGCGAACTTTACCGCGCCCAACTAACCCACCCCTCCGTCTCCGAAGTACGACCTTAAGCCACACTCACCATCAAGCTTCCACTCCACTGCCCACACATGTCTGCGCCGTTCACCTCCCTCCAACAAGACCGCCAAGCCCGCAACCGGCCCTCGTACCGCGAGCCCATCGGCCTCACCTCCTGCCCGGGCTGTCAAGCCGGCGGCGGCGACCTGCCGCAGCAACAGCAGCAGCAACAGCATGAAAGCCAACAGCAGCAGCAGCAGCAGCAGCAGCAGCAGCAGGGCGGTACTGGCATATCGACGGGCGAGGCGGACGCGAACGAGTCGCTCGCGCGCGACGAGGCGTTCGAGGAGCGCCAGGCGCGGTACTTTGCGGCTCGCGTGCTGGAGAGCAATGAAGTGCTGGTGTGGTATGCGGCGCAGTGGAACGAGGTGCGTGCCCCTCATTTTACCGCTGGAGCTACTTGGAGCGCTTGGGGGTGTGCCGCTGGCGGGTATCGACTTCTTTGCGCGACATTGTTGGACTTCGTTGGGGATGGCGCGGGAGCTGCGTGGTTATGGCGTGGTGGCCAAGTCCGGCGTCGTTGAATGATGCTAACGCTCCCGAGTCCGCGCAGTCCGTCCCGCAGACCCGCCTACACTTCCAGAAGATACTCGCCGGGTGGGAAGATGAGGATGACAAGGTGGACTGGAAGGACGACTTCGAGGGCGATGACGATGGCGAATTCGACGCCGACGGCGGCAGTGGTAGTGCCCTAGGATTCGAGGGTATGTCGCAGTGCGGAAGCACGTCGTCGCGGAACAAGTCAAGCCCGAATACGAAGAAAGGGAAGGCGGGAAAGTCTGTCGCTGGGTCATAAAGGGGTGAGCGATATGGCGCGGTGTGGCGTAGGAAATGAATCAGGCGTTTTGGGTTAGGGAAACTCACAGGGGAATATGAAGCCATCGAGCAGACTGAAAATTCTGGTGGTTAAGTGCCTGATATATCAGTATGCTGAGATAGCACAATGGCAATCGACAGTACTGGGATGGGATTGAAAAAAAAAAAAGGCGTATTTTCAATAAGCATGGCGGCATGGTTGCTTCATTTGATACCCTGTATGCTTATTTTCTTCTTTTGCATATTCACATAGTGCCATGGACACTTCATCACACACTAGCCAAGGCTCGGAGCCTATTGTGCAAGAAAAACACGTAGTAGGTTGACGCATTTGATATCACCATGTTGGTGCCATTATTACGCTTCCCGAACAGGACCTATGTACTTATGCTTGTGGGCATCCCCGAAGAAAATGCTGGCTAGCCTAAGTCCTACTGAAAAAAGGGATGAAAAGAGCTTTACCACCCGACCTCACAGCACATGAAAAGTTTTTGTCTACACCATTCGCCAACCTATGCAGTCAACAGTCATGCCGCCGTTGCCGAAGTGCAAGAACACGACACCAGAGCCACGCAGAACTCTACTTGCAGACCCCCTCTTCGTGGCCGCCCCTCCCGACTCTCCGATTCCAAAAGGGAAGAAGGAAAGAAAAAATAAAACCGACGCATACCACCTACATGCCCTCTTCCATCCCGATATTCCTCCACCAAGGTTTACTACTCGGATCCTCATTAACCATCTCCTCGGCGTCGCCGACCTGTCTGCGCTCTGATACTTCGCGCGAAGCGCCCTTAGACTTGAGCCGCATGGCGCGTACAGCCATTGTTGACGAGGTGGCCGGCGACGATGAGTTTCCGGCCCACGCCTGGATCGGAGGAGAAGAATTAGACATGGTCAATCCTTGGGTCGAGGAGGCGCTACTCGGCGTGGTTCCTTGCTGCCACTCGTCCCTCATGACGGGTCGTTGTCACTGGAGTGGTTCCGATGACGAGGATAAGCGGTTGAGGTGGAGATACACGTCGGTACCATAACTGCGCATTTTGAGATTTACTCGTTAGTACCTCCTTTAAATGCTGCGCGCAGAACACAAGGAGAAATTTGGGGGAGCTCACCCTTCCATGCTAATCAGTTTCAAGTCTCCGCCAAAGTACCTCGCATATAGTCGACTAATAGGTAGACCATAGCCGAATCCTGCCATTGGCGCCTTGAAGTCGCTTTTGTTGAATTCGGGGTCCAATTCCGGGGTGCGATCGACCGTCGTGTACATGTACGTCCACACCAGCGGAATGGCAGAACGCGGGATCCCACCTCCTTCGTCCGAGACCTTGATCGTGATGTCCTCCTTTCCCTCAGCAACGATCACCTTCGTGATGGGAAATTCTTCTTTATCCTGGCCGTGCGTTTCAACGACCGCGCGCAAGCTGTTCTTTAGCGTCTCGAAGAGCATGTGGCTCAAATGTCCCGGGACGTACATGAAGGAGACGTCGGGGGGGCAGATGAGCTGGACCTTCGGGGCGTCGAAAAGGCCGTAGTGGTCCTCGCACACAAACCGAGCGTTCTCGATGGCCTCTTGAGCGAGCTCGCGCACGTTGGTTTTGGTGCAGATGATGCCGACATAGTTTGGATCAGGACGCTGGCGCTGCTCGGTAAGGGCGATGTGCTGTCCTATCAGCATTCGTATACCAATACGTGACATGTAAAACCGGTCGAGGAAGGCTTGGATGTTGTGGTCAATCTGCATGCGCTGGCGCTTTCGCTTCCACTCGAGGATGCCCTGGGCTGCGTTGAGTGACCCAAGTTAGCTATTCAACAAGATTTTTTTTTTTTTGAGGGGGGGGAGACAGTGGCACTTACCGACAGTCGTAACGACGCTGTCGTGCCGCCTCTTGATTTTCTCCAGCGTGCGAGCAAATTGTATGTTGTATCCGTTCATCTCAGGAGGCCACTCCATGCCGTCGTCCACACCTGCGTAGTATCGCCGACTCGAAGTCGGCTTGCGGTCCACGCCATTGGAGGCTCCGTTCACTTTTGGCGCCGACTGGTACTGGCCCCTCTCGACGCTCGGGTTGTGGGTGGTCTTGCTAAGGATGTTGGAGTTCTTCCCGTTTTGCTTCGATCCCTTTAGGAGACGCTCCCTGACCTCCTTTGAGAGGCTCGGTCGCGGCATGTTCACGAGCTCCTGTGGATTCAACAGCGTTAGATAAGCCCCATGGTAGACATGCCAACGCGACTCTGGGGTGAACTGTCATGAATGTCGCGGAATGCCATAGGTAGTATAGCACAGCACGTATAAAAAGCAATGCAAAACAAGAGGTCTAACTTCAAGCTCAGACAAAGACATCGTACGTAAAGTCGCGTGAAGTGCGACAGACAAGTTCGAACTTGAAACAATATACAACCAAAGCGATGAAGCATGATACGCGAAGTGCAAGCTCAATCCTAAGATAGAGCCCAACCGAAGAAATGGAGCTTGATGTATAGAATGAAACACGAAGCACTATTCGGACGCGCACAGAAGATATAGAGCGTGAAGCATGAAGTTTGGTCTTGGAATGGGATGGCGTACCTCAAACGACTGCGCGTACCAATCCTTGACCCTCTTGATCGACGGCATCTCGTTGAGGCCATCGGGCAAGTTATCCAGCTCCTCGACACGGTGCGCAAGGCGGATCGGAAGCTCTTCGGACAGGAACTGCGACGCGCGGAACAGCGTGCCTATAAGTTAAAGTTCAGGGTGTCAGTAGCCTATCAAGCCAACGAGAAGGACATGCGATCGCGACAACGCGGCAGAAAGGCAAGCGTACTGACCTGTGGATGGCTTCTCACCGAACTGCACCATCTGGCGCAAACTCACGCCCGTGGCCGGAAACGCAGAGTAGTGCTTGATGCTCTGCATGAGCTTCTCTGAAGCCTTCCACGACATGGCGGGCGACCGGATGTCAGAGGCCGGATCGGCCTCTGCTCCTCTGCTTTCTCCAAGCTAACAGATTGGAAAGGACGTGAAGCGCGGTCGTGATAAGAAATTGCGTTCGCGGAAGGAGTGTATGGATTTTTGCAGTGCTCAATTGAAGGAAGGCTGGCCGAGCGACTGGAAGGAGGGCGTGGGTTGGTGCTGTTGTGGTGCCTTTCACTCCCCGGCCACGCGGCAGTGCGGGAGCAGCGGCGGTGGAGAGGTTGCTCCCCGCTATGACGCCCTGGCTGGCGTCGAGCGGGCCGAGGTATCAGATGACTGGGGAAAGGGCGCGCGAACAACGCGCTTTAGATCGTCCTCCAAGAATCAACACCCAGGAACATCAATTAGGAACGAATGAAACGATTCGTAGGTAGAGGAGAGGGCAGGGCCATGACGATAACTTCAGCACACGCCTTCGAGAGCGCGAGAGGGGAGAGCAAAAGCTTAAGACATGCGGCGGCCCGGCATGCAGTACAGTCATATGCCCTGTCCGCCGCCGCTTGCCCCGGGCGTTCCCATGCTTCAGAGCTTCCCGCACCGCCGCCATCGGGCCAAGGGCCACACTAAAAACTCGATTCCCCCGCTCCCGCTGCTTTTTCGCCCGTCTGTCCAGCCCTTAGGGTTTGCCCCAGGCCATTGACGATCCCGCGCCTCCATCAGCCCGAGACCGGGTTTGCGCCCGCCCAGTCAGGGCCGAGCAAGACTCGATGGGACTGGAAGCATCGGAAGGAGCCGTAGGCTCTACCGAGTCATCCAAAGGCCCGCAGGAAAGCGGCCGCGACTCGATAGCTCCCGCACCCCTAAGCCGCGTTGTTGTTTGCGCCTTGGCCGAGCTACTCCCTCCTAAGGTCTTTCCTCGGCCGACCTCAGGAATAATGGCGCTCAGGTGACCGCGCGAATATTTCCCGCGGCCGCGTGGGAGACAAAACGGACGGCTGAAAACTACTAAAAGGCTCGGGCTGGGCGCTCAGTTGCTCCTTCAACCATCACGAGCAGAGAGTCAATTGGTTCTCTTCGTCGCTCAGTCTGGGAGGGACGAGCACAGCCGAGGACATGGCTGCTCGACGTCTCCAACTGCCAGGCAAGACTCGAGCTATGTATGTAGTACCGAGAGCGCGGTACCATCTGCCGACTGGCTCCGCGCATCTAGGTACCGGTCGATATCGTGCTCGGGCAGTTCCGGGGAACAGCTCGGCAATGACACCACGGTTTAAATCCCAAACGCGTGATGTTCCCGTGGCTTTGCGCTCGTGAGCTGCGGTAGTTAGGTGCTGTGCAAATGGAAGAAGCTACAGAATGCTAAGAGAAGACCTCCACTGTCCACTGTCTTGGCTGCGTGAGGTTTGAAGGTGTCGTGCGACAGCAACTGCTTGACCCTGGATTGCGGCGTATGCACGTGCTCACGATGGTCCGAAAGTACAATCGGATCTCCGAGTCAGCGGTTGGTCTGTGGATACTCTGAACGCTGTACGCTATCTTCAGAGGCCAGGGCAGCGAATCTCTATTATCTGTTTCTTTTCTTGGCCTTATAGACAGAGCAAGTCGGTAAATTTGCATCGCTATATTCATGATAGCTGTCCGGAAATCCAGGCCCACAAGTCCCATCGGTGCACTGGGAACCTTCAAAGCAGACTCAGGCAGTCATCCAAAAGTTGTTTTAACTCGCTCCGTATTCGATATACATCACGAGACCTAGGAGGAAGAAAAATGTAGATAGGATAGATTTGTCAGGATACATGTCCAGAATCATCAAATAATGAGCACTGCCAGTGAATTTGTCACGATCTGCCCACATCTCAAGAACAAGGCCAGATAAGTCAAGGTTCTAAGACCTCTGCATCTCAAAGTGCCATTGCAGGCCGGTCGATCAGGTGACGTTGTCTACATCGCAGGCGTTCCCACAATAACAACACCGAAGCATCTCCGAATGGCATCCGCATCGAACCAATCGTGAGGCGATCACAAGGGGCTAGTCACAAGCTCATGCTCGCATCATGAACGCTTGCACAAAGGTATTCGTGTCGTCTAGTAGGAGAGAGAAGAGAAGAGCCCTATATTCCCAATTACAGGAGAACCGTGATCCACCACTCTACTCAAAGTCCCAACTTGCTCGCTAGCATCGCGCCGCCTCAGTAATATACAACAACAGAAACACGGAGACTTGAGGGGTTTCGCGGAAGATGGTGATTATCGGAGGCAAGGAGGACAACAGCAACAAAAAAGGACGCGCGCCTATCACAAGTCTAGACAATGCTGGCTCGAAGAGGTGATTCTACAAATGAATACAGCGCTCGGATAGGTTGAGGGCATATTCGGCGTGTTTGTACGACTAAAGGCCCCGGATGCGTTGACAGTAGTCCGGGGATAGCCATTGACAGGAGCGAGCAGCAAATCAGCTCGCTTACTGGGTCTCGTTCTTCAAGAAGGTGATGATGTCGTTCCGGTCCTTGCCCTTCTTGAGACCGCCAAAGGCCATCTTCGTACCCGGGATGTACTTCTTCGGGTTCTCGAGGTATTCAAACTACAAAACGTATGTTAGCGAATTGGCCCAAAAACTATCCCTCACTTATTGCCGACGAAGAAGGGATTTTGCGAAACACATCTACACACCAGAGTGTTCTCATCCCAAGTGATGCCTTTCGACTTGTTGGCGTCGGTGTAGGAAAAGCCCTCAACACTGCCCGTTTTACGGCCAAACAGGCCATGGAGATTGGGGCCGATCTTGTTGCCTTCGCCCTCCTTCAAGGTGTGGCACTGCGCGCAGCGCGTCTGTCATGCGTTAATACTGGCGTCATGTTGACCATAGCCGCCATGACGTGGTCCTGAGGTAACAAACACTCGAGTCGCTCGTACCTTGAAGAGGTTGGCACCCTTCTTAGCATCGCCTGTCCGCAGCTGTTAGCAACCTCCATCATGCTTGAGACACACACTGCCCCTAATGGCACCTTGATGTCGACCGCACCGTCGACGCGCGCGACTCGTGACGTTATCTGAGGGAACCCCGACGGCTCCAGCAAACAAGGCACTCTCCGGCGATGGTGGATGGTCGCAACCAAACAATCGCAGGCCCGCCAGAGGAACCTGTTGCGAGATGCATTGATACTGCGTCGCCATCGGGATTCAACATCGACGGCGTTGACCGGACGGTTTGGGGGAGCTTTGACGAGAATCGACACCCGCGATCAGCACAGGGGCAAGACTCACCGTTCTCGAAACCCATTGTGATTGAAGAATGCTCCTCAGCTGCGATAGCTAGATAAATGTAACGACCGACGGTCCGGACGGAGGTGTTGGAGAGGTTGATGATGCGGAGATGGATATCGCAGTGGTAGAGATTCGAAGGGAAGAAAAGAGTCCTGGCTGCCCGGAAAAAAATGCTCTGGTGACGGAGACAAGCGCTCGCCGCTCGGGGCTCCGTGGCTGGGCCGTTCAGGGTGGCACGGTTGTTGGTCGCCGACCAATAGGGGCTGGTCCAGTAGTAAGCACCGCCAGGACCAGCCTCCGGTCCGCCGTCGGGAATGAGCGGAATAGCCTCTCGGCACCGCGGCTATCCCGTATCTTTTCTTTTTCCCCGTTCTTCATAAAGGACAGCCACCAGACCCGGCCTATTGCCGCCCCCGGAGCACAAGATCCAGTGGGAGATGATGCAGCGGGTATTAATGGTCGTCGCGCCATGACAAAGCATCAGCCAAGCAACAGAAGAGTCCGGTACTGCTTTATGGAGTGTAGAAAAGTACGTCGTCGCGCAATCTCTTGCTCAGTCTCCGGCTTTAGGACGAGGAGAGCGACATGCACCGCCCTAGAGCTAGAATGGATGCCGTGGGCCTGTGTGGCTGCCCCCGCGCTGCGCGAGCGCCCACTGTTGTCTTGCGTCTAACGCACTCCACCCACGTTTCGTTTCTCCGCCCACAGGAGACATCATGGTTTTTGGTCGTTCAGTGATAGCTGAGTCTTGTCTTGTATCTCAATCGCTTCGCCAGGGAACTTCTCTCTGCCGGTGAAAGTTTGACCTTCAGACACCGAATTCTTTAACTGCAAGCTCATGCCACCCTTGATGGAATCTCAACCCTCAGCTGACGGGGAGCGCCGTCGCTCGTCAATCAGCATGATTCCTGATGCCCTTTACGGTGATAAGGAGAAGAAAACATGGGTCATCCTCGGCGCAAGCCGGGGCATTGGCCTTGAGTTTGTACGGCAACTGGTTGCTCGAGGCGAACGCGTCCTTGCTACAGTGCGCAAAAAATGGGCCGGACATGCTTCTGCTCTTTGGAGCCAAGCAGGTGGTGACCATGGACGCTGTCAGATGTTCATATGTGATATTCTTTCCGAGAAAAGCATTATAGTATGTTCCTCAACTCGAACCAGCGTTATGTCAAGTGTCACAGTTCGATCTACATTTTGGTAAAGTAATCTGATAATCTGATTGTTTTTTTTCCTGGTAGGATTTCGTGGCGGAACTCTCTGCTATTCCCGGTCTCAAAATTGACTACGTTGTGATCAACGCTGGCGTTATGCGTTATCCGAATGTAAGTTTTGTCTTGTCTTGGAATATAACGATTCTCCTGCTGATTGCAACAGAGAGCTACTGAAGCGTACGTTTCGTGTTTCAATTGTGGTTGTGTCGAAGCGCCAATCCTACCCTTTTTTTTTATCGCATATAAAGATTTAACTCTATCTTTAAACTCATTAGTTCGTTTGACGAGTTCGCTTTTCATCTACACACTAATACGATCGGGCCAATCATCACTGCACAAAAGCTTTTGCAGTCAAAAATTCCCATTGGCACCATCGCTTTCATGTCCAGCGATTCCGGCTCAGCTGGAGCGTTCCGCGACATCGAGGACGGGTAAGGAAGAACGGCCACCAAGACTTGTCACCTGCACCTCGAATCTGACTCATCCAGGTTCGCCGCATATGCCTCGTCTAAAGCAGCCTTGAACCAGGCCCTCCGAGTGAGTTTGCCCGTTTGCTTAGACCCTCGTACGGTTGTCTAGTCCGGGAAACTACTATTAATACACCGGACTCGCTATAGCATATGGCTGCCGAGCTCAAACGCAAGAATGATGACACCGTTATTCTCGCAATCCACCCAGGCGAAGTTGCAACGTAAGAAACAATGCCTCTTTTCCCGCTTAGCAAAGGAAACTCCAGTTGGCGCATTATGCTTATTTGATGCCATATTGTAGAGACATGGCAAACATTGACTTGCCATGGGAACTTGGCGGTTTGATGACTCCGGAGCAGTCAGTGCGCCCTATGATTGACGTAATCCAGAACAAAGGCAGCCAACACAGCGGCACATTTTGGACATGGGAAGACAAGGTCCGTGATACTTCGTATTGTTTGTTTGTTGAAACTATGTGGACCTTGTGACTAACAGATTCCCAGCCCTACCCGTGGTAGCGGATATCATCGGCCAAGGCTGCCGTCGACACAGCCAACGTAGCCAACCAGCAGGTCTTACTTGGGGCTGTAAAGTGTTATCCAGGCTTATGCAGTATCTTCAAGGTTGATGCTCACCTCCCGGTAGGCCTCGGATTTTTGAAGGATGCCTAAATGATGACTCTGAAAGATCATTATATGTACCCGAGGAGTCATTCAGGGGAGGTGACCGTTCGTCCTTGACATTCAATCCAAATGAAACACTGGCTATTGTCCATTGCTTCTTCCACATTTCGAATATTTGACTTGAAGGGCTCGTTTCTTGTCTTGGCTTCGGACACAGCGGCCGGGAAGCCATTTTTCAGTCCGGTGAGTCGTTTCAGACAATAGATTCGAAGCCAAAGCGCCAGCAGCTGAAGGCTACGCCCTCGCCTCATCGAAGTATCATTCCTTTTAATTCAAGCAAAACGCATAGACAGACCATGGATCTGCTTTGCTAGCGATATGTTGCGTACGTAGGAAATGAGGCTGTTGTATTCTAAGTTTCGGCGGATTCCGACGGCAAGGCCGTGCCTCGCCACCGCAATGAGCCCCGAAACACCTGCATGTTCCGGGCTTAGCTGTCGCGTGGACGTTGGTTCATCGACGAGACTGTCGACTTGCATATGTATGTAAACATTGCCCTCGAGGCTCTCTCAGTCAAAGACATTCCGAAAGTGTGTGGGGTCCGGATAATGCTAGATTCTGAGTCAAGATCCCCTGATGGTGGGTGGGAAGAAGGTGGAACGTTCCGCCGACCAGTGTCGTAGTTCGACTGTCCCTCGCGGCCGAGATGCCCGAGCGCTCGCTTGCTCCCGTTAGACTCTGCCGGAAACTCAACAAAAGATTTTTATTTCACAGTGTAACCACTTGCGAGTCACGGCTCCAGTGAGTGAGGCGGCGAAGTCACACAGCTAATAAACATACTGCCATGGCGAAGGTCCCGTCCACATCGTATATTTAATCAACAGAGCGCTTGCAGGACTCACCGGCGGCTTATGCAAGCGCAAGCGCGGGTGGCGAATGAGGCGGCCTGCTGACAGGGGCAAAGAGGACTCAACAGCTGGCGGCCAAAAAGCGGTGATTGCGTCTAAGCCGATCGCACGGCTGCTGGGGAAGCAGCCGAATTGGGGTCACTGATGGCCCGCGCCTCTCGTTGTGAGCCCGGATCGATCGCGCTGCTAACTAAACGCGGAAAGGTGCAACGTGAAGCTGCACCGTCTTGCAGTCGAGAACGCCGCCTCCCTAGGCTTCCCCACCGCTATTCCAATGTGCGCCTGCGTCAGCCCACATCACTGGCGGGCCCGTTGGCTCCCCACCGAGGCGAGTGGGTGAAGCTACGTATGTTCTGGGACAACCGAAGAGTTGTTCGCCGAAGAGCCGCCATTCCAAGAATCTATGTAGACCTTCATACATTCCACGTACCTTTCAATATTTACCTTGGATTTCCCCGCGTCGATTTCTCTGTTCGTGAACCATTCTAGCGGCGTTTGAGGGATATATACCAGAAATAACCTGCTCCATGGCGCCCAGCTATGCATATGACTACCGGCCAGCCCCACCATACCAGTCACGCAGACAGGATTCGTATTCGCGGTCGCACACCAACTTCGACCCTCAACACACCAGGCACGACGCTCCTCGCGAGCTTAGCTCCAGTCGAGATAGACGTCGATCACTAACTTCAATGTCCAGTCCACGAGATCGCGGTTTCTATTATTCACAAGCCCCTCGTGGGCACCCTCCGTCGCAGCCTGTGCCTGTGCCATCGTCTTTCCTAGGTTCCACGTACCGGTCTAGGCGTCGATGGCCACCTTCACCGAGTGTTGAAGATGAGGCGGTTTCAGTCGCTCGCGAGTCTGCGTCCTCAGTGGCTGACGAGAGCGCGGACGAGGAAGTTTGTGAGCGGGGGGTTATTGACCAAGATCCAATCATGATCGAACTGGAGCAGCCAATGATGCTAGGAGACAACTCGGAACGGCGTTTCGTTCTCGTATCTGACGAGGCCATCAGCAATCCTCGCACACGAAACTCGTTTCGTTCAGAAAGGAAAACTCCGACGTTGAAAACGAACGTGAACAATTTACCGGACTTTAGACAAAGAGAACGCACACCATACGCATTTTCGAAGTCCTATAACTCGCCGGATACAGGGAGCAATCGTTCTTCGGCGGAATACTTTCTTTCTCCGGAATCGATCACACCTTCCACCAGCATGCCATTCAGATCTTACTCGAGAAGTGACGAAGGATCTGATGGGAAAAGGTTATCACAATCTTCTCGGGCGCCCAGTTCAAATAGACATGATTCATTCGCGTCAAGTGGATCCCGGACTCTCAAAGACAACTTCGATGGCTCAGATGTTAGCGATTCAGAGGCAGCAAACTTGCGATCGAGGCGCGCACCGCGAGGATATTCCTTCAATACTGCTACGTTACCAAAGGAAGATATGGGTACCTCGGTCACTGATTTTGCGTCTAAGGAGCCACATCGCTCCCTGCGGGAATCTATAATCAAAGGAGAAGGGATCAAGGTTGGCCGATCTGGGGAAAGATCTTCGTCATTAAATTCTTCGGCGCGCTCCAGACCAGAAAACACCCGCACGTCGTCTTCCTCAAACCTTCCGGATACCGGGTCACCTCGAGTGTCGTTTGCAAATGCTCGCTCGTTCCAAGAGAGTTCAGGCTACAGCAGCACGGTTCGAGACTCGGACAGTTCATCTTCCCCAACTCCCGAACGATGGCCACCCTCGCCTCCGCGGTCACCCCGACTGAAACCAACTTCTGGTCTCGAGGTACCAAAGCCAGAGTTGCCACAGCGTCCAGCATCTCGAGCAAGTCAAAGGGCCCCTTCGCCGTTGGCGAAAACAAGCACTTTCCCTCTATCATTCTCTCCTCGAGAGGCCAATGCAGACTTCAGGTCTAGCTATCCACCTGCTACGAAAGATGGTTCAAGGAAGTCACCTTTCAACTCGTCCGTGGACTCTAACTCTCAACCGGTGCCAGCAAGAACCGCAAGACCAAGGATCGATGTCCCAAATCTCCTACCATACCCCGAAGACTCACCACTTATGCCATCAGAGGAGTTCTACCAGTTCAACCATAATTCACCGAAGAGCGCGGGAGCGAATTCGCGACTATCTCGGGAAAATCCACTGATGGGGACATCACCGAAGTCGGAATTTGTACATAGGCAGTCGCCTCGGCCTGAACTCAAGTCACGTCATACCGCCGAGGGCGTGCCTAAATCTCAATCGTCGTCAACACGTCCTGCATCGTCTGCGCTAAGGCGGGTTGAAACCGCGAGTCCAGCACCTCCGATCAAGTCTCGGAAGCTTCCGCCATGCCCTCGGCCAGACTATACTTCACGCTACGATTTTTGGTATACGCTGTACGGCATGCCCACTTTGAATATTTGTCCGGACTGTCTCGACAACATTGTAGCTGGAACGCCGTTCATCAAATATTTCGAACGTCAAATGCGACGCCACCCTGACGAAAAGACCCGGTGTGATTTTAGCGCTCACTGGATTCGCATTGCCTGGGTCCTGACGCTCGAGCGCGAACTGTCTAATCTTAACCTTATCTACGAGGTCGCCGAGATCATGGCTTCCGAGCAAGAATGCCCAGGCAACCGGGAAAGCTACCGGAGCTGGTACGTCCTGCCGGCCGACTACCATTCTAGTACGGAGAAGTTGCCACCGTTCCACATCTGCTCCTTCGATATGCGCATTGTGGAAGCACTTCTTCCTTCATTCCGTGGCTTCTTCGAGCGCGCCAGACCTCCTTTAGCCTCTTCTCCAACCGATTCCAACTCTCACGAGAAGCGTCTCTGTTCATTACGTATTCAATCGCCCCACTTCACGACCTTCTTCGACGCCCTTGTAGCTGCCGACGACGATGCTCAGTATAGATCCGCAATGCAGCGTCGTTCTGGGGGAGGTAGCAGCCCGCTCGATCCCGACTTGCGCCCGTTTCTCGACATCGTGCGCGACCGCCTCAGCTCAAGATCCTCGTCACCGATAACGCAATCCAATGACGGCAGCATTGGCAGCACCAGCAAGAATAAGTCCTCTACGTCGCGCCGCGAATGTCCGCGCGATGATGTACTCGTTCTCGACGCTCCCTGGCACACCATACCTGGTCTGCCCGAGTTCACCGTCTGCGAGGCATGCTTCGCCGAAGTTGTGTACCCGGATATCGCGGCCGGGTCCCCGCTCGCGGCCAAAATGTCGAGCTCGGCGCGACCAGTGCCGGCAATCACGATCGACAGCAGGAGCGGGGGAGGGACCACCGTTGTGGAGGGACATTCGTGTCAGCTGTATTCGCCGCGCATGCGCCACGTCTGGAGGTGCGCGGTCCAGGATGAGGACCTCGGGTACTTGGTACGCAAAGCGAGGGAGCGCAGGAAGGTCGAAACGGTATTGACGGCCAGATATAAGGGGCTGATGCGGCGGGTGGAGGCAAAGGGCGGGTTTGCGGCCATGGAGGGAAGTGTTGAGGCGGAGCAGTTGAAGGCGAAGATCCGGGACGTCCTAACGGATTGGAAAAACTGGGAGTAATGGTCTATTGTATTTGGAAGTTTTTCCTTTTGTCCTTTCCTAGATCGCCATGGCCCAGCCTTAAAGTGCTATGTTCAAATTCGTCAAGGCTGGAATTTGCAAGGCTTTTGTGCTTGCATGTCATAATGAGTTGTATGCGGTTTCACGATTTGCCATGGTTCATAGCCAAGCTGGTTGATCTCAAAGAGATACTAATATAGGATGGTGATTGTCATCTTGTATTGTTATTTGAGACTTCGATGGCTGGGTAGGAGATGCATACCCACTGTAGACTCCAAAATTCCCTTAGGCTCTAAAATGCTGCTTCATTCCAACTTAAACCTTTCCTTCATCCTTCAGCACCTATGAATATATTATGAATGGCCAAGAACATACTCTATCCTATATAAACTATGACATTATCTATTATCTATTCGTTGTAAACGGAACTGAAATAATTTAATATAACGTGGTCCACCCCCTGGCTGCGTTGACCCCCTGGCTGCGTTGAC
>MU001673.1:415963-471533 GCA_010093515.1 Lineolata rhizophorae | reverse complement strand
TCTGATGACACTCTTCTGCTCTGTCTTGCTGAGCTTCTCATCTTTGGCTGCTCGGTCAGCTCGAGAGGGCCGTCCAGCAATCCTGCGTCGGAGGGTGTCGAAGTTCAGGCCCAGGGCTTTGGCAGCGGCCCTGACACTCGGAAAATCGCCTTTTTCGATGGATTTGATGGCCAGGTTGATTCTGGCTTCTTTTGACGCGTCCTGGGGCATTGGTGGTGGAGGAATTGAGGTGTAAAGTTGATAGACGCGTCCAGACGCGAAGCTGACCGACCAGGGGGTCTGACCGACCAGGGGGTGCTACACGTTACAAATTCCACGCTTGTTCATGTATATAAAGCTTGTTCTTCTGGGGTTCCCATTGTTGTCTGCTATGGCTTGACGTACACAAGTGGCAATGCTATCTTGGTGGCGAAGCATGACACGGCAGGAAGGCTTGCAAGAAAGGACACCTTATTTATTGCCAGAATTTAAGCTACGAGAACACATGTGGTATTACAAGCAGATTGCTTCGGCGGACCGGGCTATGATGCGGAGCTATCAGCGCGCAATTTCATGCGTGTGCTGTTCTGAGAGTGCTTGACGGCCCCAGGAATGCATCAATTGCCGGCGTCTGGAAGCTTCAAAGCTTCAATCGGACAGATTGTCATCCTCTTTGTAGCTAACTCTTGTGACCCGCCCACTCTTTCTCGTGGAGCGGACATCGTTTTTCGGCAGTGGCTTGATAGAGTCTGTGCCACCATCGCTAAGGTTGAGAGGCTCAGACAATTCTGTATCGGATGTCGAAGGCGTCTGCACCTTGCTGACCTTGCTTCTTGACGCGACACCTTTCTTGGGCACTGGCCGCTTCGCAGGCTTGTCTTCAACATTGGCGCCATTTTCAGACGTCACGGCCTTGGCCCTCTTTATTTTAGCTTTGCTTGGGTTTCCTCGGCCTTGAGCATCGGCCTCGGCGGCCTTCTTCGCTACTCTCTTCTGTGGCCTCAGCCATTCTTCCATACCAGGTGGCCAATATACCCTCCCTTCTGGACCTCCCATACCAAATCCTTCTTCAGGAACTGACTTAGGATTAACGTCATCTAAGTTTTCTTCCGGCTCTCCTGCTGCTACTTCAAGACCGTCATCTTGCTCCTTGGCCCGCTTCTTCTTCGGCGCATCCTTCTTGTTTCCTAGCTTTCCGGGTACTCGATTATCATCACTCCGGGCGTACGGGACAATATCGCTGAAGAGCTGGAACCCTGGCAGCTTGAACGTCCGCATTAGTTCGAACACAGCCTGCTCCTTATCCTTCGCCTCAATCATAAGGTCCATATCGCTCGGACAGGGTGGCAATGTTGCTACACGCGGGTTGTGCTTCCTTCGTTGACGCGCCGTCATGGCGCCTGGCTGCGGTTCTGAATAATGCATTTTTGGTGTGATGCCTTTCCGCTTCCAGGTTTCCACAATCTCAGGCACAAGGGGAAGGATGTCGGCTGTCCCCTCACGCACCTTGTCCGAGTCGAACACAATGTTGTGGTGGTGCCAGTCAAGCGCCAAGGGGATGTTGAGTTCCTGGCAAGCTGGAAGAAGATCGTGGACGGACCACGAGACATCGTCGTTCTCGAGGACCAGACGGTTCTTGATGGACCTTGAAAGGCGGGAATAGTTGTCTCTGAAGCGGGCAAGTGTCGCTTCCTTGTCGCCGAAGACGCCTCCCATGTGCAGGATCATAACCGCGTCACGGTCCTGTTGTGGAGGGAGTTTGAGGAGGGAGAGCATCTCGTCGTGGTATTCAAGATCTCGAATACTTGCAGCAATGACGGATGGGCGAGGAGAGCCGAGTTGGGTAAACTATCACACCTGTTAGCAAATGTCTTAAAGAAACCAAGCTAGTGACGATCGTACTTGTCCAGGATGCGTCGTAACTCTGTGACCCAATTCTGCCACCACTTTCCCTACTCCTGCGAGCGTACCGGCTGCGAACGGGGCCAAGTTGTATCCATACTCCTCGTGACTTGCAAAGGGGAACATCTCTGAGCTCAGACGCAAAAACTTGATGCCAAATCGGTCGTTCCATCGAAGTATTCTGATAACATCCCTGGCATTTGCAAGTCCGAGGGCTTCGACATAGGCCTGGCCAAGCGCGGGGTCAGCAGGCTTCTCGCGATCAGGCCTGTTCTTCGTCGGATGCTCAGGTTGTGACGGATCATGCAGCGGGTGCCGATGCTCCAGAATAGAAGCTATACGACAGGTTCGAGAGCTGAATACCGGCGGGACTGATTGACGGAGATAAGTGTTGAGGCACGCCTAGAACGGCATCTGTCAGTATGAGGTTTCTTCTGGGAGGTCAGCGGCTAGCATACATAGCCTAATCGGCCCTTCCATGGAAGAGGAAGGTAGTCGCTGTTCACAGGTGGCGGGCGTGACAATGCCTCTCTAATTTCGTCTTCATCGACATCTTCGCCGCCTTCCGCTTCAGGATCTGCAGCAAGCACCCCTTGCCTATGTGGTTTTGAAGTTTCGGGGTTTAGAGGCTTCCTCGTTGGCTCTTCATGATACATATCGACATTTCCCTCTGCCTTACGTTGTGCCTGTGTCCGTCTCGTATCTGGTTTTGGTAAAGCAGGGACGCTAGAACGCGCTGAGCGGCCAGGCTTGCTGGATCTTGTTCCACCATTGGTGTTCGAGACAACTGGAGAAGTTACGCTCGAGATCTCCTTGCTTCCAGTATCCAAGATATTCTTTGCTATGGATCTTGTCGACTGTCTTTTGGCCACCGGAGAGGCATTCGTTGGTGTAGTTACTATCACATCTGATCTCTCAACGGCACAAGCCGTAGAGGGAGTAGATCTCTTCCTTTTCGCCATAAAGAACGAAGATGTGTAGACCACGTGCAGTCGGAAACAGAATATAGGCTGTGAAATGCGTTCGAAAAGTGTAAATGTGCGTTTTGATAGAAACACAATCATGAAGTGCGCTGCCCAAGAGTGATGCAAGAACAGAAAAGGAGCTCCGAGTTGGTCTCGAACTAAATTGATCCTGCTGTTTAACGATCGGCCCTGCAAACATGATCGATCCAATCTGGGGTCCATCCTAGTTTGTACAGGGGTAAGGCGCGGCATCGCGTTGCGCGAATCGAGCCGCATGCGTCATAGATTCCTTCGGGGTCTCCGATTTTCGATCTTGGTGGCATACCGGAGAACGAAGATCGTGGCGCGCGCTAAGCAATCGGTTTAGCCTCCACAGCCACACGACTAACATCAACTCACTAAGATCTCAGGAAATTCGTGCTAAGTACTACACCGTATTTGTATCACAGTATGTCTCTTGTATTCCGTGCTTTTCTGATCGGGCACTTACGGCTGACTTCACCGCTCAAGAGCTATTTTGTACAGCCACAGGCTTTCCTAGGTTGCTTCATGGGAAAACGTACCTTGTTCCCGCAATTCAATTTCTTGTTGAGGAATGACAGCTGTCAAGTCCTGCCTAAAACTACAGGAGCATACTTTATTAATGGTACTATTGAGGAGTCTAACAGTAATTGAACTGTGAACTTATTAGATTTCCAGGAATTTCAAACAACCGAACTAAAACGTATTGAATAGCAGCCTACCTCGAATGGAGTAGTACTTGCACTAGGTAAATTTTTTTTTTTAAGAAAAAGGATCCTTTTAAGGAAATGAGTCTATCTGAACTGTATCTTACTTTGTAACAGACTCAAGGGTAAGGATTTACGAGAGCCTTGATATATATAAGGCTAGCCCCTAAATACAGCAACCTTGAACGATTATTGTCGAGTATTAGAAAACTAAATCTCTATAGCCGTCGCTTGTAGATTTTACTGTTACACAGAAATATGATGTTCAGCTTCCAAACTCTTAGCCATATAAGGGCTATTGCAATCCTTTACATGGGATGACTACTTAGGCATCCGGAGCGCATGCAAAAACAGGGTGCTTTTAGATAGACATGTACTGCCTGTTAACTACATGAAGTCGTTCAACTGCCCTGTAGCTCAGAGTGAGTTGTGAGATCGTTCACATCCGTCACCCGTCCTCTGACTATACTTGGCATTTGCCTCGCCATAAAACTTCTCTATATTGACCCTCCCACCATACTGTCACGCCACTAAGGAACTCATCCAAGAGCCCCTTCCGCGGGTGGCGCACCTAGCGCGGTTCAAATTAGGGTGACCATTTGATGATGACTTACGGTTACCATAATCATAATCGAAGCCATGCTTGATTATACAATTATAGAAGGCGTGGAGAATGTGTAAGAAGACCACCAGAATCAAGCCGACAGTATGTCCATAACTACCTAAATAGCTTCAACTCACCGAGAGGACTATAACTGCAATTATTTGATTATCGACCACATTGCTTTCATAAATCGCATATTTATATTCAAATTAGCGCGTCTAAGGGTGTGTCCACGGACTTCAGCTTGCATGTGGCCTTCAAATTTGTGTTTAGCCAAATAGGGAGCTGCCATAGGGTCACCTTCGGAATATGCCTTGGGCCAGGAGCCAGAAGCCAATGAAGAAGTGACATGATACGAATACACAAGTCGGGCCCCAGAGACCAAAAGCGGTGTTCGAATTATACCGTTTGCTTATAGTGTCGACCTTCTATTATCTCATTCCATCGTAGACATCGTCGAGCAACAGACCCTATGCCTCGCTCATAAGGATTGTATTTGAATCCAACCCTGCTGTCAGAGTTTGCATAGCCGACGAGGCTACGGGAAACCAGAAGATGAAAGATAGAGATCGCCTAACACTATCATCAGTCCACAAAGTCGCATCATGGCATGGAAGTGCTCGAACAAGACTATGGACTTACAAACTCCGTGGTCGCGACCTTGGACAAAGCTATGACTCGTGAGTGCAAGTGGACTAAAGATCGGGTAAGTCATCTTTCCAATCACCGCAGTGTTTTTGCTCATCTCCAGGCGTAAGCCCCGGTTTACCTTGCCCTTGCCTGCCTTGGTGATCAAAACAGATTCTTATGCGTCCATTACCCTTGCTGCGACAATTTTGAGCTCCTTGATGAAGGCGCGATTATATACCGAAAGCCGCTCCTCTTCATCCCCTGGGGAGCGCCCACTCTTGCAATTAAAGGGGCCCTCAATAGGCGATATTGGGGCTTCGGTTTTCAGCAGTAGAATGGAAGGTTGAGGCAGAGTGTGATTCCATGAAGAAGTTAGGGTAATGGTAAGAAAAAGTTGAAGATGGAAAGTATTGACTCGTGTGTAAAGGATATCCGATCTCGTCGCCCACTGACTCTGCCTGGTAAACAAGGCGTTTCCTCCGGAATATACAAAGAAACTCATATATGGAGTTCATTAATGAAGGCCCACGTATATCCCGGGACATTACTATGCGACTATAGTTCTCTATAGCAGCTAACGTTTGCTATCATCCGAAAGCTTGATGTTGTCCTTGCACGTGACTTGTCAGCGTATATTGAGGCTTACAACCACCCTCATAACTAGACAATAATGCATAGATTGCAAAGAAGTTTGTTTCCTTTGATACTATGTTGTTTTCGCCAGCACACCGAGCCACCATCTATAGCATCCGAATATCATCTGGTGATATGCGAAGATGGATAGCCGTAAACGGAACGTCTGTCATCATCCCAGCGGATTGTCAGCTATTCCATCAGCTCCACACCAGGCGTACGCATCCAGAGACACCAACCCAACGAAAATGACTGAGGCAAAAGTTCAAATGAGAGCTGACACAACGAGAAATTGCTCACCCAACCAAGTTCTCCTCAGTCTCTGGCCGCGCAACACCGCGGCGGCATAAACGCCAGCCCAACGTTGCACAAGCAAGCTCCAACCACGCAACTGTGCTCCTAGCTTCCAAGGTTCGACTCGCTGTCCACGTACCTGGTACGACGATGCAGAAGTGGAGTGGCAAAGTTTGTAGCAGCAGTAGCAGCAGTGCCTGCGCGCCCCTTTTCTGTGTCTCGCAACGAGCTTGAAGAGCGAGCAGTCATACACCAGCCCAAGTACAAACTCAAAATATGCATCACGAACCACGGCGAGAGGGAATAACTTGTTGATCTGAATTGCATTGCCATTGCATTACCTGATTAAACCGCATCGACTCGCCGAGCTGCTCATCCGCCAATCCTTCATGCAGTGCCTAGCTAGCCTAACTAGTCAAGGGCCGATGAAGGAAAAGAAAAAGGGCTTCGAGCAATGCTAGCCTCTCCCCGTTTCTTCCACCTCATGTAAGGAGGGTATTGAAAAATTAGTTGGTATAACGTGCGTGAGCCGAGTAGCGAACAGTTTGCGCCGGGCCCACAATGCAAGTAGTCGTTGTAGGTGGACGGGCTAGGGCATTCCGCCGTTCGCCATGGTACATGACTGATCATAACAATGGGAAAAGGAATAATAGCCTAGAGACGCACGACCAGGTCCCAGTTAGACTGAAGAAAAATGTCCTTGGGGCAAAAGAGAAAACTAAACATGCTTTGCGCCCAAGGCGAAGTCGGGAGCGCGTAAGGCGGGGTGGAGTTGGGCTGGGTATTAAAGTGATGACTTTTGAGCCACTCCCGACCGAAGAAAAGAAAACCATATTAATGGCATGCTAACCCACAGAAAAAAGAACACGCACCCGACTGTTCATACATGCATGACAATGGGGTTTCGGGGGAATCTTGCTATCCATCCGTCGGCAACCCGTTCCGCTTCCCGTCTCTATTCACAAATAAGAAAAAGGGAGAAAAAAAAGAGAAGCCCTCTTAAAAGAGGTACGTGCGCATTCCCCAGGATTTTTGGTGCCCTCTGAGATGTAAAAGAAACCAAAAATGGAGACTCAAGCAATCTCTTTTTACAAGAGGAGGAAGGCCGCCAGACCGGCGGCGCCGGCAAGCGGGGCAGCGGTCATGCGAGGAGCGAAGTCCTCAGAAGAAGTTGACGCCGCGCTGCCGGTAGCAGACTCGAGCGCCGACGACACCGCGCTGCTCGCCTCCTCGGTGGCGGAGCTGACGGCCGCGGAAGCGGAGGAAGCAGCGCTCTCGACGGCGGAGCTGGCCTCGCTCGCGACGGACGACGCGCCCGAGCTGGCCGCGCTGGCAACAGACGAGGCACCGGAGCTGATCTCGCTGCCGACGGAAGAGGCACCAGAGCTAGCAGCGCTAGCAACCGAAGAAGCACCCGACTCGGCCTCGGAAGCGGCGGACGAGGCTTCAGAGGCGAGCGAGGAGGTTACAGAGCCAGCGGCACCTGTCACGGTGAACAGTGTGGTAGAGCCAGTTGTGGTGACCATGGTCGAGCCGTCGGAAGTGATAGTTGCGACAAGCGGAGAGGTGGTAACAGGGACACCTGCACCGCTGTCAGAGTCTTCATCAGTGCCCGTGGCCGACGCAGAGCCAGTCTCGCCCTCGCCCTCGCCAGCGGTGGTAGCCGATGCGGTAGAGAGGACACTAAGCGCGGGCGCAGAGGAGATATCACCATCTTCAAGGGCACCTGTGTAAAGTCGTTAGCTTTCCTGGCATTTCCAACCTAATGCAAGTGCGTCATAAAATCCAAGACCAACTTTGGTTGGCAAGTGCGTCTTGGTTTGTCTTGAAGCAAAGTTATAGATCGCGGTTGAACATACCCTCACAAAACCCGGTGCCGAAGGCGATCAGGGCAGCAGCCTCCTCAGCAGAGCAGGCTTCATTGCCGCAGTCGCGGATACCATAACCAAAGTCGGCGTTCAGGCAGTAGCAGTTGACATCACCCTCAGCACAGCCAAATTCGTCCTGGGCGATCTGCATCATATTGTTCGCGCACATCATCTAATAGCGGTTAGCAAACAAGCTCGCGCGTTAAACCAAACTCGTAACCATTCGACCATCGGAAAGTTCCGTTGAAGTTCGAGAGCATGACGGCACATAAGGTATAGCTTACAGCACAATCCGAGAGGTCCTGGGCAGCGACATAGGCCGCGCCGAGAGCAAGCAGAGCAATGGTGGTCTTCATGTTGATGGTTTTGAAGATGACTCGTGTGATTGTTGCAGGGGAGCAAGAGAGATGCAGCCGTAAGATGCCAATGGAGCTCTTGTTTGCAAGAAGGGAGGATCTGGGTGTAGAAAGAACTGCTGCAACAGAAAATCCAGCCGACCTTTGATGCGTGTGCGGAGGGGGGAGCAGGGAGAAGAAAAACGGTGGGCGCGCGGGTGGCAGGTTTTATTAGAGAGGCAGGGCGCTCGCGCCAAGCGATGGGCGTCACAGCAACAATTTCACACCCGGGCGGGAAGGCACCTTGCAAACAAGCGCGCCCGAAGGGAAGGCGCAAGGGACGAATTGGTTCGCGCTTCCCAGTTTTCCTGGCGGCCGGGCGCGGGCCCGTCCCAAGCCCGCGCGGCGGCAACCGCCATCGTCACTGCTGTGCTCGGGAGAGCGAAACGCACCGTCGCGCGCGCGGTGCGCGACGTCGCGAGCATGTGCGGAGATGGGGGAGCTTTCCCTGCTTGCCAGGACGCTAGCCTTAGCGCAACCCCTGCCACCGGACAAGGGTCCCACCGTCTTTCCCCTCTCGCTTTTTCTCTTGTCTCTCCACCCGGCTCCAGTCCACGGCGCACGGCAAGAGCGCCACGACCGGGGTGCTGCATTTCGCCCAGATCTGCCTACGCGAAACCCAGCTTTTCTCCCGCGCACAGGCGTGGTGAGATCACACCTGCCAGGGTCGGCGGTGCTGATTGGCCAGCCCAGAGGTATCGCACGAGAATTTCGTTGCACGTTGGCCACAGCGCGGCGCAGCAGCGATCTTGGAATGGGGCGCTGGGATGCGGCTTGTTTCTCGTTTCCTTCTCGTGGGGAGCCACAGTGATGCCATACCTCTGCAATAGCCTTCGCATTAATTCGTGCCCGCTTTCTTTGCCTAGGTTCTCTCGGTAGATTGTGGCGCATTCAACGTCAATACTCCGTAAGTTGTGAGTATCTTGCCGACCACCTCTTTTTCTGCCAGGTACCACAGACTAGCTCATTCGACTTAGCACCGTACAGGATATGCTTGGTGTACCTAATTACATAACGCGAACAGCGTAGATACCTTCTCGCATCATCCGCCGTTACCACTAGGTGCTACCGTTGTCGTCGACTTTACATACTCCGTACTCGCACCGACTTCGTCAGCCACCGTATCCGTGCTCCCGTCCCAAGAGCCGGCCACCCGAGTCTCCACGGCAAGGGAAGACATCAAGACGGGCCGAGAGCTTCTTCGCTGGTACGTACCATGCCTGAAGAGGCATGATGATGGAATTCCATGCTGTCATGCTGTCCGTGCCCGAGCTCGGGCAGAAAGCCCTTTTCCTGCTCCAAACCACGGCTCGGCCTGCGGGCCAGCGAACCACGGTTCGCTTTCCATCATCGGGTGGACCCCGCTGATGCCGGCCCTGCAGCTTCTTGCATCGGTGGTTGGCCTTTTTCCCGCCTTTTCAGCTGGGTAGAGTCACCCGGGCTGCCGTCCCTGGTCCGGGCCGGAAGCTTCTCCTCACCTGACCGAAGCGGAAAGCTTCCTGACACGTTCGGGCGAGACTCCGCATCGAGCTCCTTTGTGCTGCAGCGTTGCGTTGGCAGAAGCAACTAGGTAGGCGGTAATTGGGCCATATTTGTCGTTTGCCGTGCCGCGCTCCGGACGCGGAACGGACCCTCTGAGGTACATACTTACTTTTGCCCAACCTAATTCATGCACGTCGCCAGCCACGCCACCCTAGGTTCGCCTTTCGGCCATCCCGCAGATCGAGCTACAAAGATCGCACGGTTCATTACAAAAGAAATAAAGAAGTTGTTTTCTTTTCTTTTTTCCTCTCCCCGACGCTGGCCAGAACCTCATTACAGTGCTGCGAATCCCATCCGGTGTTTCTGTTCTCATCTGCTGGCTTCAGGTCTCGCTGGTCCTAAGCATCTAAACAAGAACCGAGTGGCTAGCGCCTATCTCTCGCGGTCCCAATCCCAGGTGTGGCTGGTAATCAACCTTCAGTGGCAGCTTGAACCTAGCTTTTCGCCACTCGCGCCTTGGCTACGCCAACTTTTCATCAAACGAAGGTTGCGCCGTCGGCCTGTCGTTTCGAGTTGGAGGGAAAATTGGACAGGGAACACAAGGGCACAACAATTTCCCGTCCTGAGCCACAGGAGCGCACATCAAGATGTAACTAGGAGAAATGAGGCTATTTCTGTCATCCATACCTCGGCCATGAAGAAGTCAAAAGAAACGGTCCTCTCACTTTGCAAACGTGCAATTTACATGAAGGACCCGGCACACAGTGCGTAACGTGGAGATTGAGAATTGCTCCCATTATCGCGGGTAAATGAGCGCATAATAGTAAGTACCCACTCGGTGAACGAAACTACTTGCACCATGTGGCGGCGTGGCGCAAGCTTGAGGCCGAGACTTTGTTTTCTGGTTGACGTGCCGCTGGCGCATTCGCGCTTGTTTTTTCCCGCGCCTGGGGCCTCCCCTGCTGCAAGATCGCTTGGCGTGGCAGGGACGAACCAACTTCCGACTCTCCAGATCAGCCCAATCAGCTCTCCGCGTCCCTCGCATTCGCAACCGTCTCCCGGATGGACTCTTCGAGCCGGCGGATATTGTCGATCGATCGCTGCATCCCAACCTCTTTGTAGTCCCTAAGAGTTCCCTTCGGCGTTTAACCTGCATCTTACTCGGTGGCTGGGCGGCCGCTATCGCCCTGCCGCTGCTCGGCCTGCAAGTGCTTCTGCTCCGCCGACGTGATGCATTGCATGGAGGCGCCCAGCTTGTTCATGGTCTCGACCCACTCATCGTAAGGGTCCGAGTCGAATACGATGCCGCCGCCTGCCTGGAGATACGCAACGCCGTCCTTGACCAGCATGGTGCGCAGCGCGATGCACGTGTCCATGGCGCCCTCGGCGACGGCGCCGTCGCGCGCCGACACGCAGTCGTAACCAAAGTAGCCGACGGCGCCCGCGTAGATGCCGCGCTTCTCGCGCTCGAGCTCCGCGATGAGCTCCATGGCGCGCACTTTGGGCGCGCCGCTCACCGTACCGGCCGGAAAGATGCTCTTGAAGGCCGAGAAACGCGACTCGCCTTGCCGCAGCACGCCCGACACCTCCGACACCAGGTGCTGGACGTGCGAGAACTTCTGCACCACCATCAGCTTGTCGACGCGCGTGGTCAGTGGATCGCACACCCGGTTCACGTCGTTGCGTGCCAGGTCCACTAGCATCACGTGCTCGGCGCGGTCCTTGATGCTGGATCGCAGCTCCTCGGCCAGCGCCTCATCTTCCTCGAGTGTCTTGCCCCGCTTGACGGTGCCCGCGATCGGGTGCGTGATGATGCGGCCGCGGTCCGCCTGGACGAGCAGCTCCGGGCTGGCGCCCACGATCTGGAAGTCCACGCACTCGACGAAGAAGAGGTACGGCGAGGGGTTGATGGTGCGAAGTTGCCGGTAGATGTTGAATGGGTGGAGCGATGTGGGCCGCGCGAATCGCTGCGATGGCACTGCCTGGATGATGTCGCCGGCGTTAATGTGCTTCTTGAGTTTGTTGACATGGCCCTCATAGCCTTTCTGGCCTATGTTGGACGTGTACTGTTGGTTGCTGACGATAGGTGGCTGGGGTGGTAGCGGTGTGTCATCGCTTTGCACCACGCTGACCATGTGCTCTAGAACTCGCTGGGCCGACTTGTATGCTTCCTCTAGCTGGCCGTCAGAGAGCGTGGAGGGCACTTTGACATACGTGATGACCTTGACTACCTGGAAGAAGTGGTCGACGGCTACTATCGTATCAAAGAGCATGAACATGCTCTCCGGCACCTTGAGGACATCGTTCATATCGCGCCGGGTTCGGGGTTCAAAATACCGGACACAGTCATAGCCAACATAGCCAATGGCACCGCCAGTTAGCGGAGGCAATGTCATACCAGGAACTTCGGCGACTTTAGATTTTGCAAGCTCTCGCTCCAATATAGGCATTGGGTCCTCCTCAGGGCCGTGGCCTGCCCCCGTCTTGATCACATGGCGTGGATCTTCCACGTTGACATTCAGCATAGGAAGCAACTGATATATGTGTGGGGAGCCGGATAGGACACCAACCTGCTCCAACGAAGCTATACCGTCCAATAGTCTCCGTCGTAGCCGCGCTCTCGAAGAGAAATGATAGTTGCGTCTTGGATCTGCTCAATGGTTTAAGGCAATGCCGACCAAATTGGAGATGACTCGCGTCTTACTTTGACCGAACTTTTAGGTATATAGAAGACGGGGTCATAAACTCTCCCGATATTGAGGCACATAGTGGAACTAGATTTGGCGGGTTTGGAAACTCAATGGCCTTGGTGAGAAGCTCCCTCACGGCCTCAAGTGAGGGCTGGACAACGATCTGGCACGTATGTGGTGTAAGCATGTCAGGTCCATCGCATCTCAGGAAGAGGTAACTAACCGGCAAACCCATGGCAGGCTAATGCAAGCGAACAATGGATAATTAACTTTTGAGATACGGAGTAGGGAAGCAGCACAATCCGAAAACTCCATGCACAGCCAAAGGCGCAGAGTTGCAAAAGGCGACGTGACTCGGACTGTCAGTCGCGACGCTAAAGCACATGAAAGTCACAGCGGGAAAAATAGCCGCCGGTTGGCTCCGGGAAGAGGCCCGAAAGCCCACCTCGGTCAGAAAAGCGGCTGGGCTGCGGTGCGGCCGCGGGGCAATCGGTGCCGGCGCCGACGTGGCGGGGCAGGCGCGAAAACCATTGCGAGCTGCTGCCGACCGCGCCTTCCTGTCCAACAGCTTTTGCAGGGCAGTCGCACCGCGCGTGCCTCGCTGCTTCTCTGGGACGCTGCTTCCGCGTGCGGTTCCGAACGGTAAGAGCAGAAGGAACATGACGCCTCAATAGGGGCTGCCTCTATTGAGAGCTTAGATGCGCAGTCTCCGATGGCCGTCTCTTGAGCTTCGTCCGTCGCAGTATCCGTCCGTCACCGCAACTTCGAGCTCGTCTGGCGTACCGTTGGAACAGCTGTACGAACTACCTCCCCGCGACACGTATCGCGAACGTCATTTACTCGACGCCGGTCCCATCTGCACATTTTTCTTCGCATCTCGCGTTACTAGTCCTTTCGAGAGGCATTCCCGGCTCTCTAACGATAGTTTTCTTTACGTCTCCACCTTATCGTGCTTTTCGAGGAACCACTACCGATAATTCGCGATGCCACATCCGCCGATCCACCCCTCGACGCCGCCGCCTCGTCGACCGTACGGCCCTAGCCGCAAGTCTTCTCTCGGCCCCGGCTTCCAGCCTACCGACTCCCCGTTTTCAGACTACTACACTGATCCCTCGGTCGTGTACTCGTCGCCCGGCGGTAGCAGTAGCGGCAGCGGCAGCGGCGAGCGACAGCCGCATCATGCGCCAAAGACCAACCTCAGCAACAGCGCCCACAACGCACGCAACCAGCTCTGGACCAGCGGCGTCGGCGGCGGCGTCAGCAGTGGCGAAAACGGCTCCTCGCCGCGCCCATCGGGCCCTTCGCGCATACCCTCAGCGCTGTCCGCGCTGTCCGCCGAGCTGGCTGACTCCATGCAGCAGTCGCCGGCGCAACGGCGGCTGCTGGCGCGGCTCAACAGCGTAGCGGGGCAGCTGGTGCGGCGGGAGCCGACGGACGCGTCGGCAGCGGCGGTGGACGCCGAGCTGGACGGCATCGAGGCGGCGCTGGCGGCGCCGGAGCCGCAGAGCAGGCCCGAGGTATCGGACTCGGGGCTCTTCATGGCGGAGGATGAGGACAGCGACGAGGAGTTCGCGCAGGAGCTCAAGCGGAGCGTCGGAGCGAACGGGTTCGGTCAGGCGATTCGGGAGCTGGAACGCACGGCGGGCGACAAAAAGTTTGTCAGTCTGTCGGCCATGTCGCCCGGCGGAAGTGGCAGCGGGAGCGACGGTGAAGGGAGGTGCTTGGGCAAATTCGACGTAATCATCGGAGAGTTGGCAAAGTCAAGGAGGCAGTTCAGGGATATCCTGGGCATCTTCAAGGTTCGTGCCCATGCGACTGACTCGTGCGTCTCCTCGCTTCAAAACAGCAAAGCTAATATCTAGTATTTTCAGGAGTCTAACCAGCGCTACGAGGACCAACTCGAGGCGCGCGACTTCGTCATCCGCACTCTGTGCTCCGAGAACGACGCGCTTCGCGCCGAGCTCGAGTTTGACTACCGCGAATTGCTGCTGCTCAGCTTGCAGCTGCGCGAGATCGAGCAGCGGGCGGCGCCCTACATCGACCCGGTTGAGGACAAGGCGCTGCTCGACTCCATCGAGCGCTGGCGTCAGCGATGGGCGGAGCAGGACGACATCCAGCGCGCAAACCGCAAGTACTTTGCCGGCACAGGCAAGAAGCCCCGCACCCACTTCCTCTCCGACGTCGAGCTGCCGCCCGAATTTGTGCTGTGTCGCCCCTACTTGGATGCCCCGCTGTCTCCTCTAGAAGCCCCAACCATCCCCACGGGGTTGACTGGGCTCCCTGAAGAGGAACGTAAACAGGATGAGCCAGCAGTGATTATGGATGGCGAGGAGGAGCCGGTTGAGGGTGATGGTGAGGCGGCGGAGAAGCAAGGCGAGAATGGTGAGAAATCCGAGAAGCGCGATGAGAGCATGGAGAAGTCGTCGAGTGCGGAGGGTGACTCGTCGGCTGGCGAAGCGTCGTCTGATGTGCCGGCTGAGGGCCCATCGGGATCCAGCGACCAGGAGAGTTCGGAAGAGACCACGGAAGAAGAGGATATTGACGAGAATATTTCGGGAGAGGACGAAGATGAGGATGACGCGGATAATGAATTCGAGGAGGAAGTTGTCGCGAAGTCGCCCCTGCAACTCTTGTGGGAAGAGCTTAATGACTTCTTCGGCATGGGCATCTACTCGGACGAGGAGGAAGAGGCTTGAATGAGAGTGGTGGCTATTGCGGCCGGAGATGACACATAATTTCTCTTTCTGCACTTTGCACGATTGACGACATGTCATGCCGCGCAGAGCAATCAATGTAACATCTGGCGTACTGGAGTGGGGCTGTTCATCTTGTTCTTGATGGCGGGGCGATATACCCTTCTTTCCTGTGGGATGACCGCATAACATGCACTTACGTACTAGATACGGCCTTCGTTAGCATAATGGAATGAAACTTAATCTTGAGAACTAGGTTTGCCGTTATGACATCGTGATGCCTGAGTGAAAAGATCCGCTTGAGGCCATTCATACGTTCGTATGACTCTCTCCTCATCTATAATCTGTCGTGAGACTAGTTTATGGGCTCTTTCACCGCTAACCTAGATGAAAGAGTACACACAATCCGCATGCACAGCGTTAAGTAGATGCTTTAAGTGCTATCCACCTGAGCTAGTGAGGCGTATCTAGCTAGGCGAGCGCCCAACCGATATTTCTCCTTCATGTGTTATCAGTGCACGCGCTTCTCCCGCCCGAGGGAAGCATTTCACAATATTCTGCTTGCCCAAGAGCCTCTCTCCTCTGACAGTGCCCACAAAAGCACGTCCATCTTTAGAAAAGGTAAACGTTCCCGTCCCTAGCCCACCAGCGTGTCGCGGTCCCTAACCAACCTAACGACCCTTAGATGTCCCATAGTTGTGTTTTACCACCAGCGGCGAAGCTAAAACGTACCCCATTTCCTCCGTGTGAAGAGAGCGTCTCTTCCGTTTTTGAAATCGCTCCGTTAGAAAATGGCCTCCCCACTATGCTCCGCGTCAAAGCCCATGGCCTTCAACTTCCTCTGCCTCTTGCTATCCTTCTTTTTGCGCGCCTCGGTCTCTTCCTTGCGGATGGCGAAGACTTCTTCGGAGGAGGCGTGGCGGTACGGCTCGGGGACATAGTCATCCTTGTCTAGGTCCTATTCCGCTCGAAGAGAACTGTTAGCGTAGCTGTGAGAGTAACGAAAGCGAAGGCTGGACAGAGAAACGTACAATTTCTCCAAGCAGCAAAACGTTCTCGCCACGCACGAGGAACACGCCGCGCTGGATGTCCGTGTAGAGATGGCCGGCGTACACGCGCTCGATAGAGTCTTGAAGGACGAGGTTGGCTACAAGTCGGCGGACAAAGTCAGTCGGTTCCCAACAGTTGGGAAACGCTCTCTACTTCCGCCGTAGTAGAATCCATAGATCGGACTGAACAAACCGAATTGATCCCAACTCCGCAGCACGCCCATCAACTTGCGCCCGTCACGCAGCACTACCATTAGCTTCTCTAGCAATGCGATTCTACTGTGTCAGCAACTCTCGCTCCCAAGCAAGATACCCGCCAGCACTCGATAGGGCCAACTCACTGTCCGTCAAATCCAGCAGCTGCGCCGCCGTCGTAAACATCTGCGGCGGCAGTTGCGGCACAATGGGCATGCCTTGCGGTGCTGGCGCTTGCTGCTGTTGTTGCGGGCCACCTTGCTGTTGCTGATGCGGGCCGGCGGAGCTGGGCCCCGCGCCCGGGTCGTGGATCGTCAGGTGCTCCATAGCGTTGAGGTCGTCGCGGCGGTGCTGCTGATTGTACGGGAGAGCATCAGCAACGTCGGTGGTCGAGGAGCTGGTCAGGCATTGGCGGGCATGCAGGTGCGCAGGTCTAGCTGAGTTTGTTCGGCGAGCTCAAGGAAGGATGCCGCAAAGCACTGTCATGGCGCGTTCTGCTGGTGGGTAGGTGTTACGGCGGCACAGGGTACGTTGGCGGGAGCACATGCTCTGGTTGGAGCAACCCGGGAAGACGTTAATCCGCCCGCGGTCGCGTCTTTTTGGCGATGGAGACGCGAAGCGCGTTTGCATCCGCGATAATAGTCCTGGTTGCTCTAAATCATACCCACCCCCCTACCTTTCATGTTTGCCCTTTTGCTGTCAGGACCGGATATGTGCATGCATCCGGCAAATTATGCTGAATTTGATTAAGTTCAGACACATGCGTGCCCTTGGGCATTGATGCTTCGCTTCCACATGAAGGTTAGCCTAGAGCTGTGGCGGCGCCGCAGGGCTGCAAGCAGCTTGACCGGTCAACATCCACGATCAAACCGGAGGCATCAGCAGTTCAGCAGGGCTTGTCAAAAGGGTGAGAATTTTTGCTTGGAGCCCGAAACATGCGGTGGAGCTTATATTCCACCGGTCATGTTGTGACTTCTCCGGAAAGCCGCACGTACCCGAGGGAGCTCCCGAGTCCATAAACTTGTTCAGTATCACACTCTTTGGAGATAGTTTAATTGCTCCAAGAGTGAAGCCTCTATCTATTCTTCATCTACGAAGCTTGAGTTTGTCCCTTGTCTTTGCAGTTCTTCTCCATTCTGCATTTTCGCCTTGTAGGAAAGCGAGGAGTCTCGTGTTCAAATTTCGAGACGTTTTGAAGGCTGAACTTAAAATGCATTCTTCTACGACTCTTGGCTATTTTCTCGCCGCGATTTCCCCTGTGTAGGGAAAAGAGAGGAGCCTTTTTTCATGACCATCCTAGTATACGATTTCCGAGACGTCGACATCGACTAGACTATGCTCTCGTACTCCATGCACGGTGGTTTCGAGTATGCGATCCGATCCTTCAATACGGGTTGCAGTAAAGCATGTTAACCATGAGTATGAGCCAGATCGCATAGTTTCTACCCAACTCAAAATAGAATCTGCACATGAGTAAGAGTGTAGCCGGAGCTCCCACGCTCCTTGCCTGGTACCTTTCGGAGTCTGTGCACCCCACGACCAGTGAGATTGAAACGAAAGATTAAGAAAATTGCGCGGTCATGTCTACTGATTAGGGTAGGTGCCCCACATCTATAAGGGTCCTCAAAAGAAGCGTTCAACAAACCAACCGAAAATAAAAGCAGTGCACCATTTTCAAGACTCAACAGCTCACATGGCGCACTAAGACCCTCTCTTAGGGTGTGGCCGGAGGGGCTGGCAGAGGCCATCATGGCAGGGCGCAAGCGCCTAGATCATCTCTTTCACGCCAAGCTAGCTGATGAATGGCACAATAGGAAGTGTTTCTCATAGTTTGCCGTTATGACGGTAATATCCACACCGACATTGTGGCCATTTTCGATTCGCCACGCGGTAACCCAAGATGGTCGTCACCAAGGCATATTTCTGGATAGTCTACATCTGGATGCCAGCCAATCAGGAAAAGAAAGGGGAGGAAAAGAGCTCCGCAGTGCCACCAACAGTGTTTCATTGGTCACTATATAAGCAATGAGACGTGGTGGCAGCAGGTTCGCAATAAAACGGGGTTGGGTGGCAATGGCGTTGTTGTCCCGACATTGGTACCCATAGCGCGCTAGGCTTTCAATGCCTTAACATACAGGCAAGGCCCGAAGGGCTCGTTGTATAAGAGTGTCGAGGAACCCAAGGTTTACACCAGCCTTCTTCATCACAGTCATCATGGCGTAGTCGTCCCTATATATTTGTTGCTACATTGCATGATTTGTCATTCGTTAATGCGGACCGTAGGTTCCAGGCGACAATGCCTCCCCTTTTCAGCAGATACCCTGAATGAGGTAGAAATAAATGCCCGCAACTACAATCATCCGTGCCAGCACAGTCGGTGATCGTTCTAAAACATTGACAGCATCCAAAGCTTTCAAGACCTTTCCGACCACAAGAGACAACACAGCACGAAGATGATGTTTTACAGGCATCCTTAGAGCACCAGCCGAAACCATTACGGTCAGTAAGGAAGATAAAAAAGGAAAGAGTAAGAGAAAAAATAAAAATAAGCAATAAAAATAAAAATAAAACGCGTGGGGCATGAGACTCGCGGCGCGACGCGAAGAATGAAGAGTGAGTAATCCGAAGAAACTAGGAAGAACGAAACCAGAGAGATCCACACAAACGAAAACGCGATCCCCTGCAAGGCCACGCAGTCTGATCTCCACACGACGTCTCCTACATAGCCGAGCTCTAATGGATGGCTAGTAGCTAGCCTGAGGCGGTGAGAGCCTCGGTCCATGGAGTACCACCTCGCAATCGATTTTGACAAATTTTTCGACGCAATGGAAACACAACACACCCGACAGCAGCTTCTATCTTCTGAACACTTCATTCTCTTTGCCTCTGACATACCGAACATACTACGAGGTCCGACTTCCATTTCAACTCCTACCATCCGCGAGAAGCTTTCGATAGGGGGACGCACTCTAGCGGCGACTTCTCCGGTCCCTTCTAGGGTCATGATACTGGACGTAGCCACCTCGGTTTGGGGCGTTTACGTGTCCGTGGCTTTTAAGGTCATGGTACTCTACCTCCGTGGTGATCCTTTTCTGCTCTAAATACCTCACGAGCTTTAGGTCCGGTTTGGTAGAATGTAGGTCGTTATAGGATTGTTGATCCTCGAAGTGCTCTGCAAAATGATCCATCAAGGAATCCCACGAACTGTATCCGTCGGAGTATGCCTCGTTGTACCCGGTGCAGAGCTGACAGTGCACCCCTTTGGGTGGCTCATGCCCCCGGAAGTGTCCACAGACATGCTGCTTCCACTCCACTCTATCCCTGGTCCAAAAGCCGCACTTCAAAAAGTAGAAGAGGCAAGTGTACAGTGTCCCTTCGGGCAAGTTCATATTCTCCCCGGTATGTTGTTGCACGTAACTATCGGGAAGAGAGTTGCTACTCTCTGAAGGAATCCCTGTCGATGGGAAGGTCAAACACGTGGTTGCCCACCTTTCTGAAGTCTGGTATGCTGAAGTCCGGTATGAGGCAGTGGACAACGATCCACGCTGGCTTGCATCCATTGGCGATCACAATCTCTGCAAGCTGAGGCAGATCCGACGGCGTGGGTCCTCTTCGCAGTGCAAGTAGCGGCTTATTGGGTGAGCGGAATCCTGCAACGCGGCGGACGCTGCTTGGACGGAGTTGCCCAGCTCTGATTCTGAGTCTTGCGAGGCAGGGTAGGACTTAACACTCTAGTTTGGTGCCCTGCCACTCCCTAGTGTGCAGTGACAGTTTGTTTAGTCCCTGAAGACTGCAGAATGGAAGCGAGGTAGGTGGCTAATCTCTCTACTCACTCGTTCAAGGTTCAGCAGACTGTTGCACCTTTCTTTTGTTGGGAGGTCTTATTTTCCTTTTCTTAAGTTGTCCACCTCAGGATAAACTGACGCGAAAGAGGGGGAAAGAAGCTTTGGATGGGTTCTCGCACCCCAAGGCGATATGAGTTGCAGACCTCTCCGAGCAAGACGAACTCTTTAAGGACTTGTGGCCAAGAAATGCGGCTCTGTCTCTCACCGAAAGCTTCCTGATTTGTTACCTACAGGGAGTGGTTGGACCGAAGTGCATCCTCGGATCGTTGGACCTTATATGCCTCTCCATGCACATCTTGAGGCTGTCGAATCCTCCCTTTGGCGATTTACACGGCGTTGCAGCCACCCTCCGGCCATGCCGACCGGCATCCGTGCTGCATGGAAACACCGGGATACTGTTCGTGTCGCTCCGCTCGCGAATAGACATGGACAACTTTGAAAGAGAACAAGTCCCTGTCCCCTCAAGCTACGAGACGCCATCTCCAACTTCACGGGAAGGTGCTGCAGCCCCTCAGCACTAGCCGCTGCCTGGCGTGTATGGCGCACCACTCACGCAGAAACACTCCTGCTGCAATCTGCAGCTTTGCCAGTGCTCTGCCGCCACGATTTCCGCTCCTGAAACACCAGACCAACCAGGAAACTTCGGTCAGGACGGCGACCCATGCAAATGCGCGGTCAGACGGTCGCAATAATTGCGTCCGCTCATCGTTCAGAAATTTGTTGCGCGTGAAGTCTTCATTGAATGAAGAATACATGCCTATCCGACCCTGCTACTCGACATTATTGGGCTCCATAATCTTGTGAAGCGTTCCCATGATGCGCAAAACAAGCTTCTTTTATTGGTGGGCCCATTCAGCAGGAGAAGGCCATCAGTCGAATGTACGTGCCGATTAATGTGGCGCAACCTAGGAGGGCGACCCTAGAATTCATCTGACTGCCTATCCATTGCATTTTCTTTCTACCGAGCCTCTATTTGCACAATTTCTAGTCGGTGAGGCGTGGTCGACGCGGATTTATTGTCGCGCGAAAAATCGCTCCTCCCCGAGCAACGGTAGCGGCAACTATTACCAGGTCTAGGTGCACAGTTTAGCTCTTCATAGTGTAGACGGCAGATTTTTGAACAGGCAAAGAGTAACAGTGGCCTAATTGTAGGGTACGAGAATGAATCATCTCCACATCGGAACCCCCCACGAGGATACGGGACTGTCGTCGCTCGAGACCTGCCCCGCTTTACCGCGGGAGATGGGATGGAGGCATCGGACGGCGCGGCGCCGAAACGGGATCTATCATCACCTCGCTTCAGTGCATCTAGAGAATTGCAGTTCTAACACAAATTTCTCACCGCCGAGAAGAAAGCGGCGACTTCGATAACAGCCAGTTTATACCTCCACTGCATCCCTGCAGACGCGCCAGGCCAAAGCTGCGACGTCGCGGCACACGCCACTGCCGCTCTGATGCGCTTGAGGACGTTCAACTGGATCAAAATGTTTGCTTGTACGGCAAATAACCTATTCCAAATCCGGTGTGCGCTATGGCAGCTCCTCATATGACCGGGATTCCTCTCCTTAGCCTTGTTTCCTCCCTCTTCCCGCTCCCACCGGCAAGCAGGATTCGTCATCTTTCCGCAGAGCCTCATGGCCCCGCCAGCTACCAACGAGGACGTGTCTCCGAAGCATGCACGAACGTTATCTGCGAGTTGATCGCTGATCCTCATCAACATTACGTAATGAAACACAAGCATTTTGTGTCGTCATAGGAATGGGTGCGAATGAATAGGCAGGGTTAACGGCGAGTACTTTCGATACTCAGCCTGCCGTAATCCTAAAGGCGACGGTGTCTAAATTCTGATCGAGTCCTGCTCATGCTACCCCATATTTATGCACATGACTGGCTACTGCCAAGGCATCATAAGAGATACGTCCCCTTCTTCGAGCGCCTGCCACGTATCCGTTGACACGTTCGCTTGTTAGAGCCCCCCAAATTGTCCCCGCCACTCAAGTGTGCGTCAGGAGCTTTGATTTTTTGACTGGCTTCGGGGGGGTTGAAAAAAAGGGGCGTTTTCACGATGGCGTGAACGGGCAGGCTGCCACATACGCCGACCTGTCTGAGATGCCCACATCTGCAACTCGGGAACCAACTTTCGATATCCTACGTCACCGGACTACATCCTTCCCTTACCGTCCGGTCTGGTCACTGATTTCTTATTAAGCTTCTAGTATAGGTACGCAGCCTTTTGTACACCCATGCTTCCTCAGCTTCGTAGCTGGGGTGGCGGGGTTCGGTCCCCGATGCGGATTACCCAGCTATCGCCCAGCCAGTGTCAGAGCCCGCTCTTCCTTGCGAGAACGAAAACGGGAATTGACGTCTCTCGCCATTCGCGCCCTGCCCCCTAAAGGGGGATCGATTGCAGTGGATCCATTCCAGCGAGTGGATAACCCGAGCCTCGAGAGACTTTTAGAGAGTAGTGGTGGCTCGGATATTATTCCCGGAGCTTTCCAGGAAGGCTAACTACAACAAGACTCCTATCGTTCAAGGAACCGACTGAAGCGCCAATCTCTAAGTCCCGTAATTTCCTGCGGCATCCTCTCCGTTACTCGTCGTCTACTACTTTCAGAGACAGGCCGCCTTCGAAATATTCCCCAGATTCCGCGCTGTCATAATACTCCATAACTGTATCAATCCAACGCCACAGCCGCCCATCTGCCACAAATTGCGGATTCATCTTGGCTGCGAATGCCACCTTACGCGCTAACGCTAGTCTCTTAACGCCAACTGCGTCGAAGTACTCCTTCTCCCGGCGACGGATCTCGCTTTCAGGCTCGTCGTCAGCTGCTAGCTCATCGGCTAGTGCGAGCACATCGTGGGCCGTGGCACGCGTTGCCAATATAGCCGGGAGACTATTGGTGTCGTCGCCGTCATCTCCGGGAGTTACAGGTCCCAAGGCAAGCGCACAGAGTGCCTCCAGGTGGTTATAGTCTTGTAAGGCATCCAGGTTCACCAGGCGCATGAAACGTGAGACTATCTGGCCGACCTTCCAATAGTTGGACTCGATTATGCAACTACCAGTCTTCCTATTCTGGGTTTCGAAGCAGGAGCGGAAAGCACTTACCAGGGACAAATCTAATACTAGGTCCCTGGGATGTGGTAGGCCGGGAGTAGCGAGCAGCTGGGCTGGAGGAACAGTAGAGGAGAACGCCCAGTCGATGATACACGTTATGTTTAAGTCATCGTCAACAAAAAGGTTCTGGAGACTTATGTCGTGATGGTGAAGGGGAAAGCCAGAAGCCGACTGGCAGACAGGACGAACTATACGGGGGATGACAGAGTCCTGGAGGAGTTGGCTCGCGAGGCAATACTGCAGTCGATTCATGCTCGAATCCACTATACCTCCAAGGGCCGCGAAGTCATTCCAGCGATCAGTGGCGGCGTAGTACTTGGCGAAGTTGGGGTACTCTTGCGGGACAGGAACGGGCGCTCGGAGGATATGGTATCCCATTGGAAGCTGCTCTGCATGTAGGTGAAGGGCGGTAGCGAGGGAGGAGTAATAGTCTGCTTCGTTATGAAATGGACCGCGCGACATATCCTCAATCGTGTCACGGTCCTGTAGAACGTGCCCGGGAGAAAGACATTCGTCGACGTAATAACCTTCTTCGCCTTCGAAGAGCGATCCGATTGTCGGAAAGTGGAGACCAAATAACTGACGAGCGTAGCATCCAAGCTGGCGCATAATTTTCTTCTTCTCGTCCTCTGTCAAAACTCGAGCCAGCGTCGAAGAACCGCTCAGTCTAGAGGATTCTCATGGGTATGTGTTCGCCAGTCGTACGTTGCAAGAGGATGACCGGTCGCTTTGCTCATTAGGATGTATGGAATTCCGATGTCATTTTCGTTGGTGGAGCTAACGACCATTAGCTTAGGAGATTGTTTTGGCGTTTCGGGAATATACCTGTAATGGAAAACCTCTGGTACAGGAATAGAGGTGTGCTCCCTGACGTATTTAAGGGTAGCGGCCTCGCTAGCCAAGAGACGCCAGGTGACGCGTTTGGAGGCAGCGTAGGACGAGTAGGGTGCTCGAAACACCCATTCGACGCCGTCATCGAACTCGAGAAATATCGCCCAGTTTAACGCGCCTGCTTTAGGGATTTGAGAGTCATCGCACGTGCACGGCTGACGTCGGAGTCGTTCCGCTAACCGGAGAAGGTGCGTGAGATTGAAGTCGGCGTGGAAGAAGATGTTCCTCTTTCGGCGCGTAGCGGGCATGTCGCCTGGCATATCTGACCTGGAATAGAGTCATTGTTGGGTGGTTGGAGGCATTAACCGATGCGACGAGTAGAAGGAAAGGATGCGGGTCGTGGATATGGACAAGAAAATAGCCTCCAGCACTGGAGTTGCTTCTTTTCGGTCTTGTTTGGAGGGGATAGATCCTAGGGATGTCGGCGATTGGGAGAGAGCAGGTGGTATGCGATGATGGCTACGGCTATGAGGGCACTGTGGGGTTGTTAGTCGGAAATCCAAGCAGCCAATCACGGGTTACATGTATGCTTTTGGCCGCCTGGTGTCGACCGGTCAGTTTGTTTCACATGTGCTGGCAGCAGTTGTCAATAGCTGCAACATCATGTGCGACCTTCGCACCCCACACGTTCATTTCGTAGCGCTGCAGCTCATACAGCTGCAGCCCCCTTTTTCAATGACCAGAGGGTCAGACGCCAACCACGCGACAGGCGCAGCAGGACATGAGACTGCTCGGGGCTCGGCAGCCTACCCTGAGACGACTGATCGAAACAATTAGGCGCGCGCAATAGTGATTCTTCGATATCATTGGTATCTATTTTCGAAGAGGGTCGCAGACCCAACTTCCGGTTTATAAATTGGGCCCAACAGAATCTAACCGCCTGGTACCTCACGAAGTGTGGAGCCCAAAATAGATATTGGATGTCACTCGTCTCTCCTAAGAAACGAACTGCAAGAAGCGCGGCTTGCTGTGCCAAGCCTCGGACCAGGCGACCCAAGGTTTCACGTTGCGCGCGGTTATTTTATTGAGGATAGTCCAGCACAGAGTTGGAATGATCCATGGAAACGGCCTGGAAAGGATACCCATGGGAACCTGTGAGGGGGTATATAAGGCCATCACTTCCTTCACTTCTCTTACTGCCACCTCTCTCCCAAACAACTCGGAGTTGGAGGAGGCCCCAAGATCACGTGAATGTGGGGGCCGGTTGGGGGCGAATCAGAAACGGAAGCCTCGACAGCGACACATGGATTTCAGTATTAGGGGCTGAGCCGAATCTACGGCCTTCGACACTATCCATGCGAGTAGCCGCGTACTAGTACCATCGAGCAGCGCTAACGGGAGCTAGACGTTATTGCCGCACCCTATTCTGCGGCTGTGGCTGTCGTTTCTCCATGGGGTGGAGCCGTGGGTTGCCCGTCATGCCTCGCAGCACTCCATTGTGATGGAGGGGTGCCACGTCACGAGTGACCAGAGATCTGGCGTGCCCGCGCTTCATTCGGGGCGCCTGCTCAGCTAGCAGGCCTTACGCCTCCGCTGTACCCTTGCCGCCTCGCTTCCCTTGTCCTAGGGCACGACGGGACGCAGTCGGTGGCACCGCCGGGCGCTTGTGCGGGCCGTTGTAGTTCCCGTCTTTCCCTCCCTTACCTTCGCAGATATCATTGGGCATCAGGGGGTGCAAGCGAGCTTGAGGTTTTCTTGGCTCCCTTGAGATCCTGCGGCATTTGCTTTGAGGCGTCCGAGTGCGCAGTCGAACAAGCAATTAGATGGTTCAGTTCGGCGCGTCCAATGAATTGAGATACGGTTGAAATTGGAGCAGAAGCTGTCGGTAGCGGCATGGCTGTTGGACAGTTGTTTCCGAGACGCCAGAGACCTTCCGTGAGGGCTTTGCAGGCTACGAAAGGTGGAAAGGGCACGCAAGCACCATGCATCATGAACTTGAAGATAGACAGGTATCAGCTGAGACTTCATCAATGACGTCGGCCAGCCCGCAATTACCGCGGCCGGGCCTGTCCAGCTGGGTGCGCAAAGCACTGATCGATTTCGATCTCTGGTAGGCACTGCGTGTAAATGTCGAATGCTCTAGCGCCTAGCAACTTAATACACATGTGGCCGGATGCAGCAAACACAGTTGACAAATAGGAATCGGCTAGGATGTCAGTCCAGTCAGCCGACTTGGTATCTACATGAACTGACTGTTCTCTATCCCTATTGAGGAAGGCAGCTGTAGAGCCTTGCTTGCCAAAACAATGGCTACAGAGGAGTCCAAAGGCAAGGTAAGGCAGTTTGCTGACCTTCGCTCTGTCTTCGTTCCTCTCCTGTCAGAACTCAAACATCGTCTCTGGGCGTTAAGCCGAGAGTGCATCTACGGGAACCAATCCCTAACTTGCTTTTCTCGAATCGGGACACCAGGCCTCAAGAGATGGCTCAAATTGTTCAAGGACCAAGTATTTCAATTATGCTCGACAAGCATTTCCGGCGCAGTGATCTGATCGAAGAGCCGCAGATGTGCTATGCCGGTCCGACTTTCATTTGTCCCAAGTGCGTTGTTTCCAGGTCGTATCTATGCGCACCGTCCCTCCTCTTCCCCCCTCCCACCCCCGGCCTTTTTTTCTTTGTTTTGTTTGTTTGTGTGTGTGTGTGCGTGAAAGCCTGTAAGCAAGAGGCTCGAGCTTCTTCTGTAGTGAATTTACTCTGAAAGTTTTCAACTGAAAGCCAAAATAAACTCCCTCCATAAATCTCTTCAAGACCGTCCATAGTGTATCAGGAGGAGGTTCGTCTCCCCTTCTCATACCGCACCGTACTGGACTTCGAGGCGTGAGTTTTGAGACTCTTTATTGATAACACGTAGGCCAACTCGCCAATAGTATCTACTAGCGTCCCTGGAAGAGAAATTTCGCTTCTTGACCGTGGACTGGATCACCTCTCTTTGAGACATGGTCTCCATCTAGTTCGTCGCCTGGGGCGCCACAGCCACGGGCTCGGGCGCCAGCATGAAATTCTACGCTTTTCAGGGCTGGAGCGGCATTCCTCCGAAATGATAGACGTTCGCCTTCAGTTGGAGCCTCCTGCTGTCCTCGAATCGAAAGGCGGCGCACTTCTTCTCCATCCAGGAGCCCACCAAGGTAGGCAAGAGAAGAAGTGAAGCTGGCCTTTTTGGGATGCGAGGATCTGCAGGAGTCGTTGGAATGCTGTTCGTCAAATGTCATCATACCGCAAGTAATGGGAACCGACACACCACGGCCAAGTCCAACGGAAAGGTAATCGTGCGGCAAATAGTCAGGATATCACTATCTCATTCCTCATGCATGGAGAACTGATCATGGTGGTCAAGCAGTACGCCTGCTAGGGTAGGTTCCGCCACATTGTTCATCCACCCGACTAGCGGTCCGCCGTCTGGAAGGCAACCACTGCAACCTAGCCGAATATGCTCGTGGACCGCAAATAACTGCTTGCATACAGGCTGGTTCAGAGCCTACCGTTTACGTGGTAGATGACCATGGCCACTATCACTGATGTCCTGGCATCCATAGCAGCACATCCTTTCGCAAACCCATTGAAGAAACAATCGGTGGCATCGCGTTTCTCTTTGTAGGGGAAGAGCTCCGAACGAGGAACCGCTTCCACGTTTCAAGGTATCCAGGCCGCTGTCGTACTCTTCAGGGGCTATGATGGGAGAATCGTCAAGATTCGCACGTACCAGCCGTGAATGCTCAACTTTGGGTTGACCATTCAGTACCCTGGCCGAGAGAGGCCGTGGAATCGCCTCGAATTTTGCAATCTGCCGACACATTCCACTCTTCCGTAGTACGATCAATGTTCTCAGTCCGTAGGAATACCCCGTGCCGCTTCGGAAGACGCTGCTGCGATTTGGGATTTCCGAGTGGCACCGACGTCCGTTTCGAGTGCGCTTGCGACACCTATCGCAAGTTAATTAAGCTAGGTCTTTCCTTTAAGACTTCTACTTACGTAGGTCAATGCTCGTTTTCATTTTGAAACCAGCGAGGCAGAGCTAACAAGTGTGAAAGGAAAGGGAAGCGCGCTCGTCGCAACGAGGACGTGGTTGAATCAACGGTGAGAGTGAAGAAGGCCGAGGAAAATTGGTTGGCAAGAGAAATTGGCAATAGCTTGTATCTCGACCGTGGTCGCTTGGGGGCGGGGGCATCCTAGGTATTTCCTATACCACGACAAGGCTGAGCGGAGTTCCCAAAGGGAAAACACTTGCACGCTTAACCGATTCTATAAGACGGTGAAAACAACCTGAGTGGTTGGTTTTGGAACAGCCAAGGCATGTGGCTGTCCTCGCCATGTCGCTCGCTTCAAGGCATCGGTCCGCTTTACTCCCCTCATCTGAGAACAGTTCTAAGTGGTCCCTGCGCATGCAAAAATTGTAAGTTGGAGCATCGTTCCTACGTAGATGGTGAGTGTTAAGTGCGACATTGAAGTGGCTGTGCCGCACTTGTTAACGACTAGATTGCACAAATTGTTAATGCATCTCGAAAGCAATACTTGTAGCCAACCATTTTACACTACATTTCAAATTCTCGGCGGAACTATCATCGTACTATAGACGACGGAATTAGGTACGTTACCATATGCGTAGGACGACGGCGTGTGGTATGGATTGCGCGGTTAAATAGTTTTATAGACCTTAAATTACGACTTCGTGGATGAAGTGAACTGTCCGGCGAATCATTTTGACAGATTTTGCAAAGCACTTGTCGAACGGGCCCGACTTTTCTGAGTCCAAAATGAGGCACTTCCAGATGTGGACAGAAATATAGGTTGAATCTCAAGAGAATAATTGGCCTTGGCGTACCGGCGATGATGGAACCAAGTCATGTGAAATGAGAGACACACTTACCGTAACCTTACCCTACGTAGCCATGTGCTCTGTAATAGAGCACTCAATTGGCCGTATGCTCGAGATCTCCTGGTGTTGGTTGGGATTCGCGTCTGCGTCGATTGACTTACATTATGCTCCCACAACATGTGACATTGGTATTTCACGTGACTTCATGCATTGTAGTCCGTAGTCGTACGTGGATCACAATGGTAGTAAAGTTGCAATTCGACATGTCTCTGAATTTATGATTAGTTATACTTCGTGCCGCATTGGTGGTGTTTTGTTCTCCATAGGCTATGGTCTAGGCGGACCCCATAGCGTTGATCGGTAGACATGCGGACGCGACAAATCCCGCTCATGTACTCCGAACGGCAACATGGGAATGCAATTGTGAGCAGCTTCGTTGAAAATCCGCTCCAGGCCGACAAAGGAGCCGGAAAAGCCACTTCAGAGGCCGGACCATGGGGTGATGCTGGACAAAATTCGGCGATTCCGTCTAGATCATCCACGGAAAAACGAACGTTCGATTGTCCAGCGCGGTGTAGGTTTTGCAGCAGTCCTGAAAGGGTCATATCAACCGTCGCGAGGAACACCAAGGCTCCGCGTCCGCCAGTAAAACCTGTACCCGGGTCGGGGTGGGGCGGAAAGGGCTCCGAGGAGTCAAGGTGCAGGATCGCAAGCCAATTACATCCCGGGGGTTGATGGTCATGCTGTGGCCGTGGCTGTAGTTTCCGATGGCAGTCCCGGAAATTTGAGATCCAGACCATCCCAATATAAGCGGGGAATGGCCTAGCAGAGAGTTCTCACACTAGAAGCCATTCCGTCGCAACCAAGACTTCCAGGCCAGGAGAAAACGGCATAACAGGCGAAATCTCGCCCAGCAGACGTCAAGCTTCCAACGACGAATCCGAAGCCCCCAGGGTAAGCTCCACGCGACGCATGTTTAAGCTGGCGAAACCTGGCGAAACCTTGAAAAAAAAAAGGGGCACTCTTTCGAAGATCTCGAACCCGGCCGAAATCCAGATTCCCCATCTTCCCTCGAGGGTCGCCGCCCGGTCCGGTCCGCCCATTCCAGCGCCTCCCTGAGCGCTCGCTCGTCGCACCGAAAGGATACGGGCTAGGCGGCCAGGTTGCAGGAGCGCAGGGCGGTCAGCGGGGACACCCCGCCCTCAGGCGCGCACCGACGTCATGGCCGCGCCGCTCTAGGACGATCGTACGGGGGCTCGCAGAGGGCGCCGCCGGGCCCGGCCACTCAGGAGATGCCAGACCGTCTGCAGCGCGCCGGTCTCGAACCCTGGTCGCCCGGCCCAATTTGGCTTTCCCTGCCCCTCCCCTCCGCCTCCCCCCTGCGGAGCGCGTCGCGGCCGCCGCTCGTTGGGCGCGGAGGAGATCCAACTATCGGCAGACGGGGGCGCATGTTGCGGCTTTCTGGGCCGCCTTCTCTCCAATCCGGTAGGGTTATCCGGGCACGGTGGATGCTGGACTGGGTTGGTTTGATTTGCGCGCTTTGGTAGGGGGGGAGGGGCGCAGAAGGATACTTGGCCATCGCGGGGATGGCCCTTCGCCTTCTCCTTCGAACGGGTGGAGGGTGGGCTCTCCACGGGCTTCTCGGTCAAGTCCGAGCGGCCTGGGGGGCTCGCCGAAGGTTACGAGGAACTAGCTATCTTTCGGCGGCGAATAAAAGCGTCCGACAGCGGGCCGGAACAAGGTGTCGGCCTGGGTCGGGGGAGGGGCGGAGGCGATTCGCCTTTCGGATCAATCAGGCCGTTCGCGGATCCGGCGGGAGGAGGAGACTGGGAGGAGGTCTCGACTCTCTGGCAGCGGCTCGATAAAGTGGAACCTGCTTGCGGCGGACTCGGACTCGGACTCGCCTCTGAGATGGAGGGACGCAGCCACGGGATGCACAAGGTTAGGTACTTGTGACTCGGGGATCGGGCGGTGACTTGGGTGGACGCGGGGGGGCCTTCGTCAAGGGACTTTCGGCCATTCAAATCGTCAAGATGGTTTGCGGTTTTGGTGCTGGGCGGTCGTTCTGGATCACACTCGCGGTCGAGCTCGTCCACCAGATTCCTTGAGAGCCGGCCGCGATATATCTACGCTGAAGCCTCTCGCTCGACGCGTGTACACAGTCGCAATCCGCCATGGGCGTCGATGCTCTTTGGGCGTCCATGGGCCCTTCCGCTGGGCGATCACCGCGGATCCTCGACGGTCGAGAATGGTTGCGGTTAAGATCATCGCGGACGTGACATTGCCGGGCACGATGCATGCAGGTGGAAGAGTCTCGATTCCGGTGTTACATGGGCGTCTTCCGGGTCAGACCGGCTTATCCGTGATGCTTTGTCTATGTAGGTTCTGTTTTACGGAGAGGTCTGCGGAAGAGGTGCCACAGAAGCGCCGGCATGCGGCAGTGCGTAGGTACCTGGGGACCTGTACGGACGCAATTGTCGTTGGCATTTTGCCGCTCCAAGGGCCCCTCGGCCGCTGGCGAGCGCGGGGTTTGGTGGCGGCGGGCGCAAAAGTCGGCCGAGAACGGGCCCCGGGGCCCTGCGGCGGGGCCGAGCGGCCGATCAGCGCGCTCGACGTCAAGCCAGCGCGGGAGGCCGCAGGCAGGTCCTCGGCGGCTGCATCCCCACGTGCATCGCAAAGACGAGGGCCCTTCAGCCTCGACCGAGTCCCGCCTCGCCTTGCCTTGCCTCCACCCTACATCAGGGCCGCCCATGGCCTCTCGCCCTCTCTCACTCCCTCCTTCCCCCTCACCGTTCGCCCCGTCAGCAGGACAATGGCTTCGCAGCCCGCATGGGTTCCATGGACTCCCTGCCAGGATTGCCCGCGCTCAGCGCGTGCATCACGCGCGCCGTCCAGGACCACATCGCGACGAGCACCGAGGCCGGCCGGGACCTATCGCCGCTGACAGATCTCGCCAACTCGGTGTTGAAGATCGAGGGGTACATCGCAGGCGATCAGGGACGAGAAGGAGAGCCCTCGCACGCCTGCCGCCGCATCCCACTGGTAAGTCGCAACCTCTCTCTCTTCTCTCCTCCTTTTCTTTTCCGTTTTGTCCTCTCATCCAATCGAGCCGTGGAAACTTTGCGCGCTAGGATTTTCTATTTCCTTCGGGACGCGCTGCCGGTTTATTCTAGCGATGATGCGTGCGCGCGCCGCAAAAGTTGACTCTTCCCCGTCTAGGGCACCATTGATCTCTCATCGCTTCTGTCGCAAATCAACGCGCCCGCGCCCGCGCCCGCGCCCGACGGCGCCGCCGACGGCGTCGTCCGCCAAAACGGAGCGGCCACGAATACTGCCGCGGACTGCACGCCCGACGAAGGGCGCACCTCTACCGATCGCGATGGCGGCGGGTCCCTGGACGCCGAAACCGGCAGCCGCAGCCGGCGGAGGAACCTCCGGCCCAACCCCCGCACGCGCTACGCGTCGTCGACGACCACGTCGGACGACGAAGACGGCGCCAATCCCAAGCGGCGAAAGGCCACGGGCGGCCTGCGCCTCGCGCGCGGCGCCAACCGGCGCTCCGAAGACGACGAGTCCGACGCCGCCGCCGGCAACGGGTCGTCGCGCCAGCTGCTGGTCAACGCGAAGAACCACCCGCAGCGCAAGAAGCGCGAGTTCAACGACGTGCGCTCCATGCAGCCGTCGACCTTGGACAAGCTCATCCTCGGCATTTGGGAGCAGATTCACGGGAGCATAGCGTTCGATCCGCAAATCGTGGTGAGTCTTGGCGGGCTCGTTGCAGTGTTGTCGTTGTCTATGCTTTGCATTCTGCATCCATGTTCTATATTACTCGTGCTGACCAAAATTTCTTTTTCTTTTTTAAGATTGATCAATGGCGGGAATCTCATGCCATCGAAGGGACCGAGCTCATCACTGGTGGCGAAGATATGACTACGATATCCGCGCTCGCGAGTGCGAATAGAGAATTCAACCGCATGAACATTTTCTGCCGAAAAATTACTCAGGCGAGCAGATGCTGTAGAGCACTTGAAGTGATTGTCCAGGCACGTTGGATTGACTACTACGAGCAGCGAGTCCAAACACTCGTCACGGACAACCCTGACGTTTCACTCACCAAGAACAAGATGGCGGCATTGTTAGAGGCGTGCCAAGACTTCGGATGGTCAGAAAAGGAGTTGCGAAATAAGATGTAAGCTTGTGCCTTCTTAGTCTGCTGTCTAACGTTGAATAGGCACGACGTTCTCAACTCGCGTCGGAGATACTAATCGTCGCGCTCAGGTCTATCTGGAAGGGCTACCATGAGATCAAGGAGTCCGGAGGTTGGGTCTCACTGGTGTTTGCGGGGATGGGCATCTACCGCTTTTGCAAATACCGCGTGGGCTTCACTAACGATGCCCTCCTGCGGCTCAAGAGCCTGCGCTCCCGCTTCGAGGTCGCCGCGGACACCCTGCATCCGCATTGGAGGGAGCTGCTCAAGATCATCGGCGAACCGTCCGAGCGGAAATACTACGGACACCCGCACGACTGGGTCGTAAGCGACAACGCCGAGCCAATCCCGCTGGCGGCCACGTACGTGCAGTGGGATCCCAGCTTCTCCTTCGAGCACATCGACAACTCTGTCATTGACGAGGACCAGTGGGGGCCGGCCGATCCGCGCAGCCTGGAGCTGATCCCATTGTCGGACGTGCACTTCTGCAATGTCTGCCACGAGCGACAGTCAGACGATCCGAAAGTCAATGCGTGCCGCTGTTTCCCTAATCTGTATGGTGGGAACAGTGGACCGTGCCCCGTGCAGGTGTTCCGCACTCACGACGGTCGGAATAATGGTTTACTCGCTTGCGTTGTAAGTCATCGCCTGGTTTGGTTTGCAAACCACGCGTATTGATCCGACATGCTTATCCACGAATCTACCCTTACCTCACTTCTGCTTGCACGGCGTCTTCTCGACGGCGACGACTGACCAATTCTACCCGCAGCCCTTTGACCGCGGCATAGCCATCGGCGAGTTCGTCGGGCTCATCACGCGCGGCCTGCGCGACCTCGACGTCATGCAGGGCGAAACGGTCGCGGGCTCGTACCAGATCTACCAGGGCCGCTACGGCAACTACACGCGCTTCATCAACCACTCGTGCAACCCGAACAGCCAGTTCCACCGCTTCAGCTGGCTGGGCGTGCAGCGCATCATCCTCGTCAGCAAGGGCATCGAGGCGGGCCAGGAGATCACGGTCGACTACTCGGGACGCTACTGGGACAACCTGGACAAGGAGTGCTTGTGCAGAGAGGGGTGTTGTCGGTATCGGAATCGGTCGATCACGAGCGGGAGTAGCAGTGGTGGTGTTGGACAGGGCGTCGTGAATGGCATGGTCAATGGGAGCGAGCTAACTTGAGAGGGCGCTAGACTGGGCACGGCGTCGGTAGAAGGCAAGATGCATATGCATTCCTCCTAATTTTTGGAAGGGGAAGAAAAGAAGGGCGAGGCGTTTCTTGTTCAAAAGGCCGATGGGGAGAAGGGCATCTCAGGCGTCTGCCCGTGAGCCGCATCGTCGGTCACGGTCCGTTCTAACTTCAATCATTTCGTCTTTCCGGATGAGGGAAAAGAACACCCGCATGTAGGCAATTCTAACCCGGTGGCGTAGTAAGCATGAATGCTTTTTTTTTTATTCTTTTGTCAATCTGCTTCGAACATGCCCGTGGTCATATCGCTCACCGCCCCGTTTCAATTGTTTAGCACCTGATACGCCTTGAAGCCTTGACCATGTGGTAGACGAAGATGGGTTCGGTGCTGGGGTAAGTTGGGAGTTTGGCTGACCAGGGGGTGTGCGAAGTGACGGGGGGTGGTCAGTGCAAAGCGAAGATTGCGTGGAAACACCGCATGAGGAACAACTCATCTCGATCTGCTTTTGGGACATCTGAAGGGCTCAGCAGAATGGAGATGCCGGCCAAGGTCTTGGCTCGGACCATGTAGGTTCTCTCGAATTCTCACCAGTTCTATCGGTATACTCTTTCGTTTTCACGCCTCATGCTGCACATTCAAGGCCGGGGAATTGGTTTCTACCTTTTGATTCACTAGAACCACCCTTCATAGGTAAGCCCTTTGCCTCTGCGGAGAAGTGTGTATCTCTACCCGCAATTCGCAGTTTTCTCCAGACGAGCACGGTCATGCAGAGTAACGTGATTCGAGGTCACGTCGCGCGGGGGTGCCGGGCGTGGGGTGCGGCATCTCGGCTGCCCCAACGTCGTTGCCCGCAGAATCCCTGCCCGGGCAGAAATTTTGCCCGCCGCAACTTGCCAAGACCCGCTCCCGTTTGACCGGCAAGCCTACGTAGTACGTACTGTACCTACTACCTATGCTTTTCGCGACCGCTCGCGCAGCTACGAGTGTGTGTATTCGGCCCGTTCACATGCCCGATCCGGCGCGCCTCGAAAGTTCTGCTCGAGGCTCCCGTAGGTGGGTGGTGTCGCGATAGCTAGTACCCGACTGTAAGTAGGTCGGGAGGTGCGGGCGCACGGGGAGCCCCGCACCCGTCGATGGCGGCGGGCTTGGCGCATTTCTTTCTTTCTTTTTATTTGCGCCGGCGGCAATGCCGGGACGGAATAGGAACTGAGAGCGCGATTGTACCTAGGTCGATAGGCAGGCAGGTAGATGCAATCGTGATGGCGCCTTATCGGTCCCGAAGTCTGCCCGTTGTTCGCCTGACGAGCGATGGGCTGATGCGGCACGGAGCAACGTCATGCAAGTCTCTGCTTCCAGCCCCAGCACCCGCCGCGTTCTGGCTTGGCGTCTCCGTCCGTCCTCGATCAACACCCCGGCCCGCGAGCCTTGGAAAACGGGCGGCCAAGGCTTCGCCGTGGTGACAATCGCCCGTACCAACCCAGGGTGCTTCCATGGCTCTCGGCCGATTGTGATTGTTGAGGGCGGCCTTTTCGAACAGACGGACAGATCGCTCTTGGCTGAAGTCTGCTACGCGCGCCCTTGGGGCTTAAAGCCTGGGCTCCCCCGGGCGCGTGCGCCTAAGGTTTGTGGCCACTTGCGACGCTCCCCGAGCTCGAGCTCTCTTTCGGCCAAACGACGTCACCGTCGCCCCGTGATACTTAATCGCGTTAGGTTCCGTGTCACCCATGCCAATCAACCCCGTCGTTTAAACAACAGAACACTCAACACCACGGCGCTTCAGCCACGCACTCACGCTCTCTCTCTACCTTTCTCAAGGGGAACCCGATTGCGTTGGGAATTCTCGAGGGATCGCCTCCGTTCGGTTCGGCGAAAAGCAAAAAGAAGCCGAATGGCGCTTTCTTTTGCGCGCCCCCCTTTGTCGGCTTCGTTCTTGTTGATTGTTTGAATTTACGAGACTGTTCTGGTTCCTTTTTTCAAATTCGCACGCCATGCAGCAGGGAACAGAGCCTGCGACCGTGGACGAGTCGCCGGGCGAGTACACGCTCACGCGCGAAAAGACAACGGGCACGACGTACGACTTCGACAACGCGCGGGGATGGCGCAAGTATCGCGTCCTGCGGCCCTGCTTGGGCATGTACCACGACGTCAAGCGGAGGCTGCCTTTCTATTGGAGCGATATCACGGATGCCTGGACCTATCGCACCATCGCCAGCATCATCCGCATGTATTTTGTGAAGTGAGTCGTCCTCCATACGCCCGACAGCAGGTGGAACCAGACTCGCGATGAACCGATTGAGAAACTATGTCATTACTTTTAACCTGTTCTGCTAATCGCCACCCACCAGCCTTCTCCCCGCGCTGGCCTACACGCTCGACATGTACCGCCGCACGGGTGAATTCTTCGGCGTCAACGAGGCGCTCTTCGCGTCGGCGCTGGCGGCCATGGTGTTCAGCATCCTAGGCGCGCAGCCGCTGACCATCGTCGGCATCACCGGTCTCATCTCGCTCTTCAACTACACCATCTACGACATCATCGAGATCTACGACATCTCCATCTACCCGCAGTTCATGTGCTGGACGGCCATCTGGGCCGCCATCTTCCACTGGCTCGTCGCCGTCTGGAACATCTGCGACTATATGCGCTACGTGACCGACTTCTCGAGCCAGTCGTTCGCGCTGTACGTCGGGATCATCTACATCAGTAAGTGCATTTTCTGCGATGCCAAAGCCTAGTTTCTGGTGGCCCTGGATGCTAACTCCCGGTTGCAGTCAAGGGTGTCGAGGAGATTGTCAACGAGTTCACCCAGTACGGCAGTACTCCGGGCTTTCTCACGACTTTGATCGCAATCCTGTATTTCGGCACCGTCTACGGCCTCGAAAAGCTGGGTTCCAGCACGGTATTCAAACCGTCTATCCGCGAAGTGCTTGCGGATTACTCCTACGTTGTATGTCACGCTCAACTCCTCTTCGTTCTTCGACTACTTCGACCTACAAAGAGACCAGAAAAGGCCGCGATCTCAAGCTTGCTAACTTACATGTAGTTCGCGACTCTGTTCTGGGTCGGATTCGGCCACTTCCCTGGCCGCCTGAAAGAGGCCCACATCAGCCACGTTCCGACCGTCGGGGCGTTCGAGCCGACCCAGCCGCGAAGCTGGTTCATCAAGTTCTGGGAAATCGACGTTAAATGGGTCTTCGTCGCCATCCCATTCGGCTTCCTGATCATGCTGCTTTTCTACTACGATCACGTGAGTACCACGGGATCAAGAACGGGCTTCCCAAGTTGCGATTGCTGACTATATCCGCCACAGAACGTGAGCAGCTTGACCGCTCAAGCGCGCCAATTCCCGCTGAAGAAGCCGGGTGGTTTCCATTGGGACTTCTTCCTCTTGGGCTGCACGACTTTTGTCGCCGGCCTCCTGGGTCTCCCGATGCCGAACGGATTGGTGCCGCAAGCGCCCGTGCACACTGATTCGTTGACCGTTTACGAGACGGAGTTGAAGGTCATCAAGACGGAAGAAGGCGAGGGCGCCGAGATCCGCCGGCCGATCGTGAACGCCACCGCCGTCGTCGAGCAGCGCGTCTCGCACTTCGTCATGGGATTGGCGCTCATAGGAACGATGACGGGACCGCTGCTCACGGTGCTGAGCACGATGCCCGCGGCCGTGTTCTGCGGCGTGTTCTTCGTCGTCGGCGTAAGTTGAACGCTCTGCACCCCGAACCAATACCGAGTTGGACGTTGAGACTGACAAGTATTGCGCAGTGGGGCTCCATCGAGACCAACGGCATCGTCCAGAAAATCATCTTCGTCTTCTCCGAGAAGCGCTTCATCCACCCGGACGAGCCGCTCCACACGGTCCAGAAACGCAAGATCCTCCTCTATGTCGGGCTCCAGCTCCTCGGCGTCCTGTCCTGCGTCGCCATTTCGCAGACGATTGCCGCCATCGGTACGCCTTCCCTTCCCTTCCCTTATGCCCCCCCCCCTCTCTCCTGGGGTTTCCTCAATCCTCCAATCACAACGAACCCCGCCCGGGCTAACCCACAAATCATTTCTCTCGTCCAGGCTTCCCCGTCCTCATCTGCGCGCTCATCCCCCTCCGCGTCTACTGCCTGCCCAAGATGTTCTCGGCCCACGAGCTGCACGTCATGGACGACTTGACGGCCGACAACAAGGCGGTGCTGGCCAGCCTGGGCGGCGCGCCGTTGCTGCCCGAGGTGCGCATGGCGCGCGAGCGCCACGCCCGCGGCGAGGCCACCGGCTACCTGCCCCACGAGGAGGAGGAGTACGGCCTCGAGCGGAAGTACTCGGAGAGGAGGAGGGGCGTTAGCAGGCAGCGGGTGGGCAGCGTGCATCGGTAAGGGCGGAAGCGGGTGGGCGGCGCGGCTTGTTTTTGGGGAGGGGGCTGGGCAGGAATGATGGGATGGGCGTGAGGGCAGGATTACGGGCGTTGGGGAGCGGGCGAAGGTAATGGTGAGGTTGCGCGGTGTACAGTGAGCGCTCGGCGGTTGTTCGGGGCTGTGTTGGCAAGTTGGGCTACACTAGGCTTAAAAGTGCAAGCGTAATTGTTCTTCCGTGACGAAGAGTTGCGGAGTTGCATTTCTAGGAGTTCAGCTGTTATTTATTCGGGCCTACATTCCTTCCTCGTCCGGTTTTTCCCCCTTCCTACTTCCTGCTCAGTGGGGCCGTTGGCGGTGGTAATGTTTGCTTTTGCGAGACACGTACACGTAGATATTATGGTGCATGTGTACCGAGGCCTGCTTTTTAACAGCTGTATTTCATTGTAGATTCTGGAATTGAAAATTGGCGGTTGTTGTTGAGAGCTAGTTGGTTGGATTGTAGCGGGTACACTCTTGTCGCAGATAATGCGCAGGGTAGAAAGGTATATAGTACGTGCCGGTATATAAATACGTATATTAGGATTGCATTGCAGAAGAGAATTTCACATACTACGAGCGACTACTCCCATGTGCCACAGGCTGAGGAATAGGGTGTTTCACAACTGTAAAGGGAGAAGACAGACGCTTCGTTGAGCCGGGAAAGGCCGAAAGTGCGGACGGACAGGTAGCATCGCCTCCTCGACTATGGTTCGACTACTCTGATGTTGATGAACGTTTCGGCCATGACGATCGTTACCAGCCACATCTATACCTCTCACCCTGAACTGACCCACGAAACTGAGACTTTGCTCCGTCGTTGAGCGGCGTATCCGACAAGGTACTACTTGGTCTCTACTCTCCCCGTATTCTCTGGCCGTTTCTTTGGCTTTGACCCCAAGACTTCCACCAATCATGGTCGCTATAGGGAGAAACGCGGACGTTATTCGGAGTTGCTGGGAGACAGAAGCGATGATCGATTGCCCCTAGCCCTTCTGTCCTCGAGGCCACCCATTGGTGCCCCCAAAGCAGATCCGGTGGCCGTCGATCTCGTTTCCGGGTCTGATAATGGGTCATCTGGAGAAACGCTGGAAGACCGGCGTCGGGAAGGGTCTCGGAGAGCTTGGGGTGTTCCTGGGAGGCTGCAATAGTCTAGACGGCCGAGAGCGCAGCAATCTGCACGGATTGGCGACTGGGATTGGAATGCCTCTCGCTCTCATCTTTAATGGATGCTTCGCGAGGCACAGTGACTATCTTTGGATGAAAGTACTAGACGCGGTACGACCGCGCAGTTCCATCGGGGAGCCCCGAACGGTAACAAGATGCCAAATATCCTCACTAAGTTAGCATTTGACACGACGAATATCAGTGCAGCATTCAAACATGGGCATGATCCAGGGCCTATTCTGCACGTAAGCAGCACAGAGAAAGAAGAGGGAAGTCGCAATCATAAAGTCTTTTGATTCCCATCTGGAGGGGATGTGTCATCCTCCCGTAGCACACTATCTGAAGCTCCGGTCCAGCTTCTTGGACTTGCTCTAGTGTACCATGCCTTGTAAAGAGAAAAGAGAAAACCTGGCCGGCTATTCCGGGACTCTGAACGCCAAGCTCCATATCCCAAACCATGGGTCCCATTCCGCACCTTCAAATCCGAAGAACTCCCTACCGAACTTTTAACCCGCAATCCTACCATCGTGATGCCAGTTGTTCATTGACCCCTTCCCTGCCGCCACGGTAACGCCACCAAACCAGTAATTCCCAAAATCAGAACAGCCTTTCGAGCAGCTTGGCCGATCCCTTGGCACCATCCATTCCGGTACCCGCCTCCCAAACCGCGGTGCCGAGCTGCTCGATCGCCTCCTGCGCCCTAGGGACGCCGATGAGCGAGACGCCACGGGGCACGATGACGTCGGCCACATTGAAGCAGCCGAAGGCGATGACGCGCTCGAGCCTAGGGCAGGAGCGGAAGATGCCCGCCACGACCGTCGTGTCGGCCTGCGTGCAAAACGAGATGTTGACCTCCTTGAGCTGCGGGTAGCACTTCTTGCCGTCGAAGGCGTCCATGAAGGCCGCGAGCGGCACGTGCCGGCACGACGTGACCTGGAGGTGGCGCAGCTCCGGGCCCGAGTGGCGCACGAGAGCGTCGAAGGAGGCGGCGCCGAGGCCGACCGGTTCGTCTTGCGGACCGTCCGGGTTGCTGTTGTCCACGTCGCGTGTCGAGCTGAGGTCGACGAAGTGCAGCGGCACGTTGGCCCAGTCGGTGAAGAGCGACGCGTAGGCGGCCTCGGTGCAGCACTCGTTCCCGGTGAAGCGCAGCTTGCGCAGGTGGCGGCAATGCTGGTGGATGGCGGCTAGGACGGTGTCGTCGGCGTCAATGAATTTCTCGAGCGAGAGCGTGCGCAGGTTATGGCCGACGCGCGAAATGAGGCCGACGACGCTCTCGGCGGAAACCTCTTGGCTCATGAGCAGAGAGAGGTGCTGGAGCTTAGGAAGCTTGGCAAGTGCATCAATTGAGCGTCTGCCCACTTTGCGGCAGTACTTCAATTTGACGCGCTCAAGCTTGGGGCAATTGGCAACCATGGCCTCGACAGCGTCGTCATCGAAAGCCGCATCGAGCCACTGAAGCTTCACCGCGCTGAACTGCTTGCCGCGCTCCTGGAAGAGCTTGATCCACATCGTATTGGAGACAAGGTTGCTGGCATAGAGCTGCAGGTATTCGAGTTTCGTGGCTTTGCCGATCATGTACTCGACATTCTCGTCTTTGAACTGGCACGCGTTGCGCAGCACAAGCTTCTTGACGTTTTGCGAGATCGCAAAGATCTGATCATAGTCTTCGGTCTCGATGTCTAAGTGAGGCGTTAGTTTGACTGTCGTCTATTACGAGGTACGGCGTACTGCAAACTTACATGCACAGTCATGCAGAGCCACAGTATCAAGGTCGGGGCGCAAGAAGAGCTTTATGGTGCGCGAGTTCAGCACCCGGTTCTTGCTGAAGATCTCGCTCAGCCGCTCTAGCACCTTCGGAGGCAAGTCTCCAAATTCTTCGATATCGTTGTGATGCTGCACGACCTTCTCGATGCAAAGCTGCAGCAATGATTTGGCGCCAAATGTAGAACGGCCATCGAGGCGATCACTTTCCATCTTCCTCCGACTGCGGCGATTAGCAGCCGCCTTTTTGGGCTTGTTCTTGTTATTCTCCGCCTTGGCATCCTTGGCCAGTTGCTTTCCGCAGGGCGTGCAAACTAGGCCGCCTTGCGGGCCTGTTTTGCTATACGGAGTCACGGTGAAGCGCTTGCCGCAAATCTCACAGTACTCGAGCTGGCCAGGCGGAGGAGGCGCCTTTTTGTACATGTCCAGGAAGTCGTCCTCGTAGTCGTCATCGTCATCGTCGTCGCCGTCGTCCTGTCCCTTCTTCTTCTTGGCATTGCCCTTCTTGGGCTTCTTCTTGGACTCTTTCTCTTTCCCCTTCTCCTTCTGCTTCGCTTTCTCGCCCGTGCGCTTGCGTTTGCGGGACGCAGACGGCTGCGGAGCCTCGTCCTCCTGCTCGGATTCCTCCTCGTCGAGATTTAGGTTCTCGAGGAGGCCGCTGGCATTGCCATTGGCGGCAGCCTGGGTGGGCTGCGCATCGACGGCGTCTGCATCGCCGGGAGTTGCGACGCCGTTTTCTTGGCCGTTGCCATTTTCGCCGTTCTGGTCGTTCCCGCGGTTCTCGCGGTTCTCGCCCTCCTGGCCGCGGCGACGATTGTAATCGGCGCGGATCTGCGCGGCGGAGATGTTGTGTGCCTATCGCAATAGATCAGACATTAGCTTTATGCTCAAGCGTGGGCGACGAAGCGGTATGGTATAAGCCCGCCATCGGGTGCAAATCGTACGCGACAGAAGAGACGGGAAGGCTACTTACGGCGAGAAAATCGGTCAAAGCCGAGTGCCTACGGACATTACTACATTAATCGAAGATTGACGTGTCATAAATGTGGAGGGGGAGAGGACTCACGGTCCGCGGATGCGGTTCGAACCGGCGCGTCTAGTCGACCTGGTCGCGGGTCAGCAAACATAGATCGCGAAGCTCCTAAGTCTGCATTGCTCATTCCGACTTACATCGCGCACGCGGTACGATGTGTTTTTTTGTACGGGCAGCGTAGGATCGAGTCGTCGAAGGTAGGTGCAGAGGGCCGGCGCTGGTGGTAGAGGGAGGAAGGAGAAGAGGTGGAGGGTGTTAGAAGGAGGCGGCGGGAAAGAAATACTTGGTGGAAAAGGCACGAAGGTGAATGGTGAGGGGCTCGGCAGAAGGCGCATAAACGATAAAGGGACGGGTCCGAACCGCGCTAGCGCGGCGCGTGATCACGTGTCTCTATTAGATCCCGATTCGGCAATCTGCACTTCGCAGCGCGTCTTCGCAGCGCCGTCCCGCCAGTTCTCCGTTGATATCTCCCCAACCGCAAATGTAATCCTGCAGTAGATGTCTATTCTTGATTTCCTCTCAGCGAGTAAAAGTGTATCAAAGTCTGCTGCACACAGCCGAGGTTGTTCTGAAAGCCAGGAGCTTACTCGCAGCACTATCCTTAGTACCTGCACTAGGGTTTCACGGCAGACTACCTTCAAGATGAGGATTTCACTCGAGCGACAATAGAAATACCTAAACACCTACCGACCACCAAACGGGCTCGAATAGGGCAGAAACCCAAAAACAACACCCCGAATATATACAAACTGTGTCCTAATCAAGACGCCCCTACTCAGGCCTCGAATCAGGGCGAAAATGCTCTTGCCTGGTAGAACCAGTTGTCCTCTGGCCTCGGAGCCAAGGGCACCTGAAGGAACTCCGGATACAAGTACCAAGCCGTGTGGACCTCATCGATCTGATTGACGCTCCAGCCGTTGCCCAAGAAGCCGAGGCGGTTGTCGTCGCCGCCGTGCTCGCGGTCGAGGTACTCGTAATCGTAGTCCTCCCAGCGGGGCGACCGCAGCGCCTCGATGCAGTGCATGGAGCTCCCTGGCCAGAGGCCCGTGACCTTGTCGCCCTTGCCGCCCTTGCGGTACCAGGAGCGGCAGTCCTCCATGAAGACGGTGCGGTCGAAGTAGGCGTCCGCGTAGGCCATGAAGTCGCGCACGCGCTCCTTCTTGATGGCCATGGACCGCACGTTCTCCTTCTGCATCTTGCGCACGCACTTGACGATGTAGTCGCCCACGGCCTCGAACATCATCGTCAGGCTGCCGGACCCGATGGCGCTATTGGGCCCCATCATCATGAACAGGTTCGGGAACCCGTCCGTCGCCAGCGACAGGTAGCTGTCGGCGCGGTCGGCCCACTTGTCCACCAGCGTGCGGCCGCCCAGGCCCCGCACGCCGAACGGCGGCGGCGCCGACGATTGGAACCCCGTCGCGCACACCAGCACGTCTATCTCGTGCAGCTTGCCGTCTTGCGTGCGCACGCCGGTGGGCTCGATGCGCTCGATTTCCGTCTTGATGTAGTCGACGTTGTCCTCGGTGAGGGCCTCGAGGAAGCCTGGCCCCGGCGTCAGTCGCCGGCAGCCGGGCGAGAAAGACGGCACTATCTCCTCGAAGATGTCCGGCCGCGACTTGAGCCGCTCCTTCATCATCTGCCGGAACAGCTCCTGGCCTGCCTTTTGCAGCGGATGCCCTCGGATTGTGACGCCGTGGATGACGTTGGCGTCTTCCTCGATGGCGAGCCTGAACTTTTCGTAGCCGTCTGGATCGCGCGCGAATTGGGCCCGTCGCTCTGGGGGAACTGGAAGAAAGTGTCAGGCACCGAATACATGCGCGTTCATTTTACAAAGAACACGAACTTTGGTACGAAGTTAGGCCGAGCTGATCAAGAATCTGCTTGCCGAACGGCGGAGATATCCAAGTCCTGCCTCTGGCAAAGCAAGAAAGGAACGTTCCTTCGACTTTCTGCAGCGCAGGGATGATCTGGATGGCGGAACTACCAGTGCCAATCACACCGACGCGCTTGCCCTTGAAATCGTACCTGCGAGGGGAAGCCAATCAGCATCGTGCATTCTTCGAACCCGCGTCCGGCCCTCAGGCTTCGATTCACTGACTCCTGGTCCCATTTCGCCGAGTGCATCTTAGGCCCCTTGAACTGATCTAGGCCCTCAATATCCGGCCAGGCCATGTTGTTCAGGTTGCCCCTAGCGCTGATCAACACGTCCGCGTCGTCCTCGAACGCCTGGCCCGTCTCGAGATTCGTGATCTTCAGGTGCCACCGCGCCTGGTCCTTGTCGAACCACGTGTCGTTGACCTCGTGCTTCAGCTTGGTGAAGCGGTCGACCGAGTACTTGCGCGCCGTGTCGTTCAGGTACTGCCGGATCTCCCACGACGGCGCGTACAGCGCCGACCACTGCGTGTTCGGCGAGAAGGAGTACTGGTATGAGTGCGCTGTACGATCAGATTCCTAGGATCAGCAATACAATGTCTACAATTCGCCCGGAAAAGGACTGCGACGGGTATTACGCACACGGTATGTCGCACGCGCAGCCGGGGTATCGGTTTTCCCACCAGGTCCCCCCAAACCCTTCGTTCTTGTCGTATATGGTCAAGTCTAGGTTGCGGATCCTTTCCGGTAGGCGGATGCCGCAATATATGCCCGAATAGCCTGCGCCGATGACAATCACCTTGATCGGGCGGCAGTTCTCCACGGGCGCGTCGTGCAGAGAGTACACGTAGTTGGCGTCCGCCTCGGCTGCCGTCGTCGCGGGGGCCTTCACGGCGCCATTCGTGCCGACGTGGTCGCCGTTTGTGGCGGGCTTTGTTGCGGAATGGCCGTTGACAGATGCGGCCGGGCCCGTGGGTATGCCCGCATGGGAGAGCTCCTCCGGGAGGTTGGGTACGGCAGACATAGTTGCAGGGGCTGTCACTCAAATCCAGTGAAGCGGGAGTTGGGGAAACAGTAAATTCGAATTGCGATTGCGAGCGTAAGCTCCCTCGAGCAGATCGTATAAGGTTGCGGGAAAGCTTGCTAGAAAGTATACGTCTTCTGGCGAACGAACTATAGGGACGAAAATAAAAAGGCAGAAAGGTCGCAAATCTTGTGAGCGTAACACCACCAAGAACTGTGGACGGTATCGACGAGGAGTGGTAAGTCAAGACAGTAAACATCACCCCGCAGCTGCAAAGCCTAGGATTCATATATGGGCGCGGCATAGCCTAGGGTATGCGCGACGATCTCCTCATGCCGAGCGCGCTGGCCGTCCTTCGAACTAGTATTGCCCCTTGGTCCAAACGCCACAACTGAGTGGAGACAACAGAGGCCCGTTGCGCCTAATGCAGCCTCGCCAATTCGGATTTCAAGACATTACCAACGATTGGGGGGTCCTCGTTTGACAGATGCAACCGCGTCTGGGCAGCCGCGTAGATATGCTAAACCTTGCCATGGGCGGAGTGGAAATGGCATCGAAACGGGATTCGCGCTGGTGGGACAACGGTGGGAGCGGATAGCGGCTTGTTCAAGGCTGGAGTTTTGTGGGGAAGGCCGGGGAAGCGTTCGGCAGTCGTTGGCGTCGGACATGATTTACGTCATGCGTCGAGCGGCATTTTATACGCGCTAGATTTCCGCGTCCTAACGCCTGGGTGCAGGTAAGGTTACCTAGCGCTAAATGGGATGGTACAGCCACGTCTGGTCGGATCGAGAAATCAAATAATCGCCTTGTCCATAGACTCGCTTGGACCGCATTCCAAAGTATTTCAAAGACCTTTGAAATATCTACTACGTAGGTAGGCAGCACGCCATGGCATTCTTTGGCTTCCCGGGCGGTCACTTTTGGCTTCACTAAGGCCGGGTTTAGCGCCGGATTTCCCTCCAGGCCCCCTGCTCTAACTCGAACAAGTATTCTTTGGGATCGTGGTCAGCCCTATAAGGCTAATCTTCAAGGTACGTGAACATCTGGTCCGTTTTAGTTCTCTTTCATCCGGGCGGACAATCTTACTTACCTTGCAAGTCGCCCATAAGTTGACCGTGAAGAACCTTGTCGAGGCGAGACGGGACGGCGTTTCAAAAAGGTAACCCTGATGTTTACCGCCGAGATACACTCCCGTGGAGTCGGCGAGTAAGCGCACTCAAGACGGTTGAGTGTCATCAGGAACGAACTTCAATAAGTACGGAGCGTTAATAACATCTTCCCTCGACAAGTTTCCCCAGCGTGGCCCAATTCACAACACCGCCTCCAGCGATCCCCATCCCTCCACGTAAACTTACCCACTCTGTCCCTCCTCGGCGCTCCCCCCGTCCCGCGTGGCGCCCACCCGCTCGATACGAAACCGACCAGTCCGGGGCCCCATGGGATGGCGCCACCTACCAGCACATATCGCTCGACCATATGTACCCCGCAGCGCGGGGGACGAAAGCTCGCCATCCTGCGAATCCAGGAGAGGGGGCGCTCGCAATGTGGGGCACGACCGAGCGGCCGAGCCGTGAAGCGACGGATCGGCCGAAGTCACGGGATCAGAGGTCCGGCCCGGGCGCGCTCGCTGGCTGGCTGGCTGGCGGCGGACCGGGCGAGAGCGCGGGGCGAGAGTGTGGGAAATGTGGGAAGGGATTCGGGGTGAGGTGGGAAGGAGGTGGGAGGACAAAGGGTTTCGTTGCAATTGAGTTGAGTTAGGCGGCCAGTTGGCGAGAGGCTCTCTGCGGAGCTCGGAGCTACCTACGCCCACCGCAGGGGCGTGACGAGTGCCCGGGTAAGGGTGGGATCAATTGAAGCGGGCCTTTTTGCCTTTTCTGTTTTCCGTTTTGTTGTGCTAGAACGATTTCGATGATCACGGACGGCAGGGCACAGAGGAACGATCAACGATGGAGGGGTTTAAGTAGATATATTTACAGCTTAGCGAGCAATGGCGATGAAGGCCAAGCTGGTGGACACTGGGTCGGGCTCCCAGGAACCAGGGCTGGCCCCGGCTTACGGACGACGTGCATAGTTAGCCAATGAGAAGGCTAAACGGCCAGCTGGAACACTGCTATCATCTCCTCGAGGTTGTACGCAGGGTGTCTAGGTCCTGCGCAGAATGTCTTCCTCTAGAGGATTCCCACGCCAAACAGGTTCTCCAGGAGACTTCGGACGCGCACTGTCACGGACAAACCAGCCTTCCACCGCTTCTTAAACCTACAGTTTCCTGATCGACTACTCTAACCACCATTTCTTCCCCTCATGTTCCCTCCACAAGACTAGATACCTAGGTATATAATACACAAGAGGTCCAACCCAGACACGACTGTAGAACACGACGGGAGCGAGAAAGGAGGAAAACGACAACAAGAAGAGTAAGGGAAAAACCCAAAGTCCAGCATGCAGAACCGGAGCCGACCCTGGCAAAATAACGCTGAACCCCCAAAACCGTAGTTTTAACCATGTAACAAGAACTCAGGCAAAAAAAACTCCACAAAAGCTTTAATATAGCCATCCAGGCGCGGAAAACCAAAGCGCAACGTCCCTCCCCCGCCTCGCCGCCCATCCCGCCTCGCACGCTGCCCGAAACCCAACCCAAACCTAAACGCATCGACCTAGCCCTCCCGCCTACGCGCTCCCTCCCAGCGGCGCCGCGCCCGCACCATCCCCTCCCGTTCGCGCCGGCCCCGGCGGCGCCGCCGCACCACTCGAGCCAGCCGGAGCATCACCGGCCGCGGCCGCGCCGACGGCGGGGCTCGCGGGCGCGGGCGCAGCGGCGCCCGCCCTGGGCCCGCCCGCGGCATGCAGCCGCTGGTCGAGGACCCTGAGCGCCAGCTGCCTGCGCCTCTCGGCCTCCTCGCGCCTGGGGCCGGGCAGGGACGGGGGCGGGGCGGCGCCGCCGGGGTGCATGAGGGAGGGCAGGAGGGCGCCGTCGGCGCGGGCGCGGGCCTCGGCGTTGCTGAGGAGGACGGCGTCGGCGGGGAAGGGCCGGACGAGGCCGGCGGCCAGGGCGAGGGCGTGCGCGCGCGAGGCGAGCGGGGCGAGCAGCACGTGGGTTGCGTCGGGGAAGAAGTGCGCGAAGGCGAAGGTGTCGGAGGGGTCGCCGCGGATGAGGTCCGTGGGGGGCGGGGCGTCGGTGGTGGTGGTGGAGAGGAGGGGCGAGAGCTTGTAGAAGCGGAGGTAGGTCCAGGAGATGAGGAAGCCGGCCCAGGCGAGGAAGAGGGCCGTCTCGGTGCCGAGGAGGAGGCCGGAGAGCGTGTTGGCGAGAAGGAAGAGTGCGGGGAAGTGCTTGACACGGATGCGGAGCAGGTGCCGGAAGAGCGTGACGGTGTGCTCGGGGACGAGCTGCTTGAAGGAGACGAGGAAGGCGGATTGGAGGGCCACGCCGCCGGTTATGGTGGTGAAGCTTGAGAGAAGGAAGGGTGGGGTTAGTAGAAGGCGGACGGGGTAGGGCTAGGGGGGGAGGGGGGGGAAGGGTCGCGTACAGCGCCTTCTCGCTCCGGCTCAGCGCAAACAGAACAATGTAGATGCCGAAGGCGACCAGATTGGGCAGCGTGGTCGCGAAGAGGACGAACTTGGCGAACTCGGCCGAGCCCCAGGCGCGCTCGAGGTAGCGGCCGCCGTAGAAGACGGTCACGCCGGTGACCAGCAGCCCGACCAGGTTCTCCTCGACCAGGGCGGCGGTCAAGAAGACCCACGGGTAGAAGATGGAGCTGCCGGGCACGACGGATAGGTAGGGCAGCCCGTTGCCGGCGCGGGTCAGGGCGCTCTCGCCGGCGGAGATGAGCGTGGTGGCGGTCGCGCTGGGCCGGAGGAGGGCGTTGACGGTGGTGAGGACGAGGAGGGCGGCGAGGAGGGCGCGGGTCAGCGGCGGGATGTTGATCCGAGGAGGCATGGCGGGCGTGGGTGCGCGGGCGGGTTTGCTGCCCGTGGCTCGGGGCTGCGAGAGAGGGAGAGGGAGGGAGGGAGAGAGAGGGAGAGAGAGGGAGAGAGAGGGCGGGCGACGTGCACGACGTGCAACTGTGAAGCGGGTGGATGGGCGGCGCGGCCAGGGGCGCCGGGCGCAGAGCCGCAGGGCTCGGGCCTCGGGGGCGTGGGCGGGCGGCGGCCGGGGCGGGCGGCGGTGGGCCCGAGGCCGGGCCGCCCGCAGGCCAACGGCCATCTCTTCTCCATCCGCGCCGTCCTCCTCCATCCCGCAGCTTCGTCCATCCGCGCCGCCCCCCCAGCGACGCCCTCGTCCCATCGCCGCCGCGCCCGCTTCGAGAGCCTCGCGTTCGTTCCGTCGCGCCGGCCGCTCCTCGCTGCGCCCGGTCCGCACCCGCGCCGCGCCCGCTGTCGCTCGGTGTCTCTGCTCTCGTCTGCCCGCCCTGGGCCTGCTTCCCGGCGCAACCGGCCCCCGCCGCACGCGCACCCTCGCCCGCAACGCGTCGCGGAGAGCGCAGAAGGAGAGAGAGAGCGCGCGCGAGGGAGAGAGACGCGGCGCAGGCTCGACGGGCCGGCGAATGGTGTGAGCCCTGCGGCGATCCCGCCCCGTCTCGTGCACGCCGCGCGCGCCCGCGCTCCCGCCATGCGCCATGCCCGCCGATAGCATCCTCTCCTCCAACCTCGTCAACTATCTCGTCTGGCGCTACCTGCAGGAGGCCGGTGCGTGCCCGCGCTCCCCCGCCCGTCGCGTCGTTTGTGCGTGGCTCCGCCGCCCAGGACTGCCGTGCTAACCCGGGCGCGCGCGCCCCGTAGGCTACGGCAACGCGGCCGTCTCGCTGCAGCGCAACTGGAAGCGCGACCCGGAGGCGCTCCCGTTCGCCAAGAGCGTCTCCGCCCACACTCTCGTCCACATCATCCAGGACGGGCTCTGGTTGGACAAGCTGCAGTCCTCCGTAACCAAGGCAAGTCTCCGCTTCGAATCTGCCCAATTCTGCCCGTCTTCCGTCCTCGTCCCTTCGTTTTCCCCCAAATGTATGTTTTGCTTTATTTCACTTCCACTTTCGGACCATGAGTCTACGGCATCTGTCGCTTCACCACCGCATGCCGCCGCTTCTCCTCGTCTCTAATGCCCGTACCCCCTCCCTAGGAGGAGCGACGCTACGACTTCGGCAGCGATCATGGCGACCCGTATCCCGTCCACGATGGCCAGGATGGCATGGACGACGTCAGCCTCGCCGCGAGATTCCCCGGTTCCAGCCTGCCCACGGGTGCACCCGCGCCGGGCCCTCCCGGCAACCAGCCGGTCGGCAACGGCCTAGCGGTGCCGTCCAGCCAGCCGCAAAGGCGACGAAAGCGCACCAGCAATGGCGTCGACACGCGCAGCGCCAATGGCGACGCCATGGACGTCGACGCCGCAAACGGCGCCATGCTGTCACACGCGACACCCCGTACCGAGACGACGGAGCATCCGCCGGAGACGGAAGATGCCGACCAACCCGAAACCCCACCCCCGATCATCGAGGAAGTACCCCTCCCGAGCACGCTCAGCATCGGCATCACGCAAGGGCTGCAGACGGACCCGGTCGTCGAGCTCGCCACGCCGGAGCGGACCACCATCGTCAAGCTCGAACCGGACCCCCTCTCCGAGTTGTCCATCGCCTGGTGCCCTCCGCCCGAACGTAATCCCTTCCTGCTCGCCGCCGGCGAAAACCTCATGCGTCTCTACGACTTCCACGGACCCCCGCGAGATGGACCCGACATCCCGACCACGAACGTCATGCTCCCGTTCAAAACCTTCTCCGTCACCGCTCTCAGCTGGCACACGCCCGACGACATCATCGTCGCGGCCGCCGAGCGCCGCACCAACGACGCCGGCGAGCAGCTGCTCACGCGGAAGCTGCTCAACATCCGCAGCAGCGGCGACGTGCGCGTCATCAGCTCGGCCGTCGGCGACGTCACAGCGCTGCGCTGGAACGGCGCCAGCAGGCTCCTGCTATCCATATCCGCCGGCGACGCGGGCGGTAGCATCCGGCTGTGGGCCCCGCACCCGGGCACCCCGTCGGCGTCCCCGTCGCGCCCGTCGGAGGACAATGCCAACCAGGCTTCTTCCATGGCCGCGGCGACCGCGTCCACGGAGCTGCTGGACACGCACTTCACGAGCGAGCGCGTCTACGAGGCTGTCTGGATGGGCGGCGATACGTTCGCCGTGAGCGGGGAAAGGACGCTGCGGATCTACGAGGCGGTGCCTACCGCCCCTGCTGGCGGCCGCCGCATCCGCCAGATTCGCGACTTCAGCACGCCGCTGACGTGGGAGCGGCTGCGGTACGACGCCAGCGCCGACATCCTAGCCGCGTCGTCGCTGGACGACGCGAGCAATCCGGACAACGAGTTCACCATCATAGCGCCGTCGGATTTCCTAGATAAAAATAGTAATACCGCTGCGGGCGCCGGTCTTGGCGCCACACTTGCTGCCGGCGCCGAGGGCAGCGGCGATGGTCCCGCGGCTACTAATCCTACACCGCGAGACTCAAACATGCCTCCTATTGTTACTACCACAAACACGCTTGCTTCCGAAGCGAACGCCGCCCAATCCGGTAAATCTCCTCATCCTCCGCCTTCATCGTCGTCACCGCAACCGCAACCACAACCGCACGCCCATGCCTCTCTGTCGCCGACGTCGTCGTCGCGGCCGCCAGGCAGAAACCCCTGGGCCGCACCGCCCGGCGCCCGCCCCACGCCGCTCCACGCGCGCCTCCTTCCCGGCATCGGCGCCGTCACGGACATGGCGTTCCAGCCGCACGGGCGGCCCTCCGAGACGCCTCTGTCACCCTCTTCTTCATCAGCACCGGCGCCAGCCTCGGCCTCCTCTCCAACCCGCCCCCCCGTCCTCGCCACTTCGTCTGACGACGGCGCCATATACCTCTGGGACGCGCGCGTCTCGACCTCGGGCGCGCCCGGGCCCGGGCCGGCGCTGCTGCGCCGGCTGAGCATGGTGCCGGCCATCGGGTCGGCCGTGCCGGCGCTGGCCATGGCCTGGGCGCCGGACGGGCGGGCCATCGCGGCCGCGGGGAGGGACAGCTGCGCGGTGTGGTGTTTGGGGAAGGGCCGGGACGGCCCCAAGGCGGGCGTCAACGGGGACGAGGCCGGGACGGCCGGAGGCGGAGGCGGAGGCGGCAACGGGGGCGCCAGACCCGGCGCGGCTGCCCCGCTGCGGTCCTCCAACGAGTGGACCATCTGGGGCCGCTGGAGGGCGCATGCCAGGGCCTCCGTCACCACCGCCGCGCCCGCCGCGCCCGCCGGGGCCCCGCCCGCGAAGCCGCTCGTCGCCGCCGCGGCTCCGGCTCAGCCGCCGCCGCGCCCGCCCGCCCAGCAGTGGCGGGGCGGCGCCCGCCCGGCGCCCGGCCCGGCCAACGGCGTGCCGAAGGTGGAGCCCGTCGAGGAGGACGACGGCGTCGCGGAGCCGGAGCCGGATCTGGACCCGGACCCGGACCCGGACCCGGACCCGGACCGTATGGACGTGGACGGGCCCGAGGCGGCGCCCGCGGCGGCCGGGGGCGGCCGGGGCAGGGGCCAAGGCTTGGGCGAGGAGGCGGGCCGGAACGGGGCTGGTGGGGATGGCGGCGGTGGCGGCGGTGGGGCGGTTGCGGGGGGGCTGGACTGGGTTGGTGATGCGGGTGGGGCGGACGAGGTCGAATTGGATCATGGCGTCGTGTGGGATGCGGGAGGGGAGCGGATCGCGTATAGGGTTGGGAATAGGGTATGTTTTTTTTCTTAGGCCTTTTCACTTCTGGGGCTTGTGCTGTGGGGGCTTGGTTGCTGACTGGGAAACGTTTTGCCAGATCGCGGTCATCCGGATTCGGTAGGACCGGGGGCCAGGCTTTGGCTTAGGATCAGGCCCACGGTCGCCCGGGGGGCTCTGCTTTCGGGGTTCGAGCTCGTGCGTTGCGTGCGGGTTCCTGGGTTATGGCGGAGATCTGACTGGTGCGCGCGGGCCGCGGGCGTGAGGGCGTTTGAGGTGATGAAGGGATGGTAAGGATTGGTTTTCGGGCGCTGTGCCGGGGGAGTGTATGGGGGTATGGTTGGATGGACGGCATTTTTTGTTCTTCGAGGCGGAGGGGTGAGATGGGGCCTCTCGAGCCGAGGCGTAGTGTTGCGTTAGACCAGGTGTGTAAAACGGGCTTGTCCGTGTACATATGTACACGTGTTGTGCGTGCTGTGTCGAACGTGCGTCGTGTGTCCCCGAGGCCGGCTCTGGCTCTGCGACGAGTCGGTCGCTTTTCATAGTCGGTTGGGTTGCGGGGGACGTGGACGGATCGTCTTTTTCAGTCTCGTTTTCCGTCCCGCTTGGGCCCAACCTCGACTCGTCCGTCCGCTCTTGTCTCCCTTCCCTGCTTGCGTCCGCGCTTTGGTTTTGGACGATTTTCTGGAAGGCGCCTCCCTGCTTCTTCCCTTTGCTTCCTTTACACTTCTTCCTTTTCTTTTTTTTTTTGGTTTTCTTTTTCTAATTCCATTGGCCTTGCTTGGCGGTTTTTTTGTTTCTTTGCGTCCTGATGGCCCTGGGTTTGAGAACAGGTCGGGAGTGGAGCGGAATGGAGGGTGGGTGGTTTGCTCTTGATCATCAGCCTTGTTTTTTTCCTATTTATTCCCTTGGGGCTTAGGCGCGAGTCCTTTGAGCGGACCGGCGAAGCGCGGAGCAGCAGCGGCTTCTGTTCCGCCGCGCTATCCGGGTGTCGTGTCTTGCTTTCGGGTCTGTTGGTCCCCCTCCCCCCGCCAAGGCGCGTTGAATGAGGCTACGCATATGGATTGGAAAGGGGGATATGCTCGGGTCCAGGCTTTCGTGGGATCCACGGCGAGTGCGCGGTTGCGCTCGGCGAACGCGGGCTCTTTTGATGAGCAGACTCCTGGCCACGGAGGCGGTTTTGCAAAGGCAGCGGAAACAGGAGAGTGCGGCGGAAGCTCAAAAGTAGGGTTTGGGGCGTGTGCGCGGTGCTACGATGGTCGTTTCTACCTCCCCTCCTCCCCTCCGGATCCGATGTTGTAGTAAAAGACTTCCTTTTTTTTTTTAACTGAGCAAGTAGTGCCTGAAATAGACATGTTAGCACATGGCTCATTTGCTGGTTTGGGGGGGGTTTAGTCGAATGATTGGCCACCAAAGGAACCATCAGCCAGGACGCTGGCCATGCCATAGTCCTGTCCACTAGTATACCCCGTGTACCCCGCGCCATACGTGTCGCCATCAGGACGACTTGCGTTCAAATCATTGCTGTCAAGGCCATTGCCATGCTCAACGGGGTTAATAAGGGACGTAGGCGGGTAAGCAACCCGCAGCGAACACAAGCACAACAGCACCAGGAATGCAAACAGTGGCATCAACCGTGCTGCAAGTGAGCACACGGCCATGAACATTGATAGCTTTTGGTCTCTCTACCACTTCACTTTCATCTTCCCCAAGGTTTCCTTCAACCCCCCCCCCCCCCTTCCCTCCTCCCGCAGGGTCTTCCCCCCATACAACTTTTCGAAAAGGCAAAATACCAGCCTGTTCAGCCCGACCCCGCCATCCGGGACCGAAAATAACATTACCATCGGCTGGTGTCCGAAAAATCGGGTAGAAACAGAACAAGAAGCCGAAAGAAGCCAACACAAGGACTCCATGGGTATACCACACATAGTCTCGAGAAAAACAATCCAGGGATAAAAAAAGAGAAAAAAAATGAAAAGAAAAGAAAATCCCCACAAGAAAGGATATTGTGCCCGCCCCTTTCCTCTCCAGCCCAAAACAAATATGTTCTAGAATGCCCACGCGCGCCGTATTGCACCGTTCACTCATTGCCTGCCCTATCCCACCGATTGAGAGGCGGCCGAGGCTTTACCGCCAAGGCGGGAAACAAAAAATGGCCAGGCCAGCTTCTCCCGCGCTTGCTTGCCGAAAGATCCGCCGGCCAACCGGCCAATTCCCCGGCCACCATGACGGTTAAAGGGAAAAGGAAGCAAAAAGGACAATGAGCCCAAACAAACAACCAGACAAGCAAGGAACTGACCGAATCCGAGCCGATCCGCTCGTCTTCTCCGCCTTTGCCAATAGGTCCCAGCACACGCAAACAACAGAGCAAGAAAAGACGCCAAAACAGCATACACCGTCAAGCCAACCGCGGCGACGACTACGCCTCCGCATCGCCCCCATCCTCCCCTCCGCTCTTCCCATCACCCCCC
>MU001673.1:398132-415919 GCA_010093515.1 Lineolata rhizophorae | reverse complement strand
CCTCACCCCCCCAACCATGCCCCTCAACCTCTCCACATCCCCCAGCACCCTCTCCACGAACGCGCTCGTCTCCGCGATGAAATCCCGCCGATTGACCTTCGTCTCACTCCGCTCGCCGCCGCCGCCGCCGCCGCCGCCGATGGCCGTGCCTCGCAGCGCCGGCACCAAGTCGCGCAGCTCCGCGAGCCGCTCCTGGATCTGCGTGCGCCGGCGCCGCTCGCTGTCCACGTGGTGCTGGCGCTTCTGCTCGAGCGTGAGCGGGTTGCGCGGGGGCGGGCCGGCGGGCGAGGCCGGCGCCTCCGGGCGCGCCGACGACGCCGGCCCGCGTCCCTGCCGGCCCGCCGGCTTCCTTCGCGAGCCCGCGCCCGAGCCCGAGCCCCGAGCCGCCGATGCCGACGCGCCCGTTGCTGTCGCCGTCGCAGCTCCTCTTCTTCCTCCTCTTCCCCCTCTACTGCCGCGACCATCGGCCTCGTCTCCGGCATCCTCTTGCGGCCCCGCCCCCGCAATCCCCGGCTCCGCCAACGGCGACGGCCGCGGTTCCAGCCTGCGCGCGCCCGCCGCCTCCTCCGCCGCCTCCGCGGCGGCATCGCCGCGAGAGGCGGCCCGGGCGCGCTCCTGCCCGCGGCCGGGAGGCGCTGGCACGGGGCCGGGCCGTTGGCGGCGAGGCGTGGCGCCGACGCGCTGCTGGCGCGTCCGCGAGGAAGAGGCGGCGCCGGCGACGGTTCGGACCCGGGCGGGGGCGGCGCTGGCGGCGGCGCTGGCGAAGGTCGTGGGAGTGGCGGTGCTGGCGCTGGTGGTGCTGGTGGTGGGAGCGGGAGCGGGAGCGGGAGCGGCATGCGCCACGGCGGCGGTGTCGATCCGGGGCCGTTTAGCCTGCTGCCGACGGAAGGTGTTGGGCTCGGAGGCCGAGGACGCGGAGACCGAGGACCCATCGGTGGCGGCGGCGGCGGCGTTGTCATCGTCGCCGGCGTTAGCGGGATAGCACGTGACCTTGGATTCGCCGGCAAAAGAGTCAGCAGCTGCACGGCCGGCCTTGTTCCGTCTACCACCCTTTCTAAAACCCTTGGGTGTTGCTGGTCCCCCCAAAGCGACGGCCGCGCCATTGCGCGCGCTGGTTTGGCGACCTGGGTCCGCGACGCTGTTACTACTCTCATTGCCGGGCGCGCCGACGGCGGCGGCGGCGCTATCTTCATCTTCATCGTCATCGTCATCACCATCTCTGGCACCACTCACCCGCCTGCCCTTCGAGCGGCCCCCCCTCTGCGCCGCCCTCACCAGCGCCTCCGCCGCCGCCTCGGCGCTCGGTTCGTGACCGATATCTCCACGAGCGGTGCTGCCACCAGGGCCGCCGCCGCCGCTAGCACCCCCTTCCAGCTGCTGAGTGGTCAGCATCGGCGGGCTGTTCGGCCGCGTCGACTGCGCGTCGCCGATCGCGACGTGCATGCGGTACAAGACGCGGTCCATCGCGTTCGCCACGCCATTGTGGATGCCGGGCGGCGGCTTGTACCCTTCGTGGCTGAAGTTGATGTCGCTGCCGAAGGTGTAGGCGGGCGGGGGAGGAGGGATGCCAGTCGGCGAGGCCGAGGCCGGCATCGAGTAAGCGGAGCCGGTGAGATGGGCGAAAGCTGGGTGGTAGAGCGACTGTTGTCGTTGTTGTTGCTGCTGCGCGTGCTGCGGTCTCGGGAGCGTGCGGGGAAGGAATGGGTTGGGGTAGCTTTCAGGCGGGTATTGTTGGTGGTGATGGTGGGGGTGGTGATGGGAGTGGGGAGTCGAGGCGGAGCGGTGGTGCTGCTGCTGCGCCGTGGGCAGCGGCGGGTTCATGGCCACAAGGTTCGACTGCCCCTGGTTGGTGAAGTCGCTGTGGCGCCGGAAGCTCGGGTCGACCGGGACGAGATCGCGCTCCTGCGGGGGGAGGAAGTCGGCCGCGCCGCTCGGGAAGAAGACGCTCGGTTGTGGCGGCGCCGGCGTCGACGCCGACGCCGCCGACGAGGAGGGCACGTGTCGCTGAAACCCGCCGCCAGCGCTCTGCGGTGCAGGGCGGTTCGAAGACAGATCGCGAGACTCGTCGTGAAGGGCCCAAGAAGACCACGCCGGGGGCGACGCGGGCGGCACCTCCGGCAGCGGCAGCCACGTCTCCGGCGGGTGAGACTGCGGCTGCGGCGGCTGCGGCGGCTGCGGCGGCTGCGGCGGGAACGACAGGATGGTCGGATCGATGGTGCTGGGCCCCATCCAACCTTGGTACACGGTCGGGGGCTGGGAGGCGAAGTTTGGGTCGGTACCAAACGGGACGGGAAACTGGAACAGTGTGGCATCACCGCCGCTGCCGCCGCCGCCTCCAACCGCAGTGCCGTGCGCGCTACCACCGGCATGATTACCGCCTCCGCCGTCCGCGCCAGGGCTTCCATGACGCTCGCCGAAATTGGAGGGAGTGTCGAAGAAGAGGTTGAGAATGTTGTTCTCCTCGAACGAAAGGAGCGGTTGGCCGGTCGCCGGGACCGACTGAGACGCATTGCTTGCTTGGTCTTCGGGGCTATGGAACGAGTCTGTAAGCGGGATTTTGATTTTGTTAACGTGAGACCCCGTTCTTTCTTTCTTCCATCTTCCAGGACAGATGGCGCAGGCAAAAATTGGCACAAAAGCAAAACTTGAAAAACTTACAGCCGAACGGCTGGTTTGAAGGCGAGCCCATGTCAGGTTCGGCCGCTGAGGGGGTGTTGAAGGCAGCTCTCCGTTGCTCAAAAGATTCTTCTCCTTCTTCTCCTTTTTCTTCTTCCACGCCAATCCGCTTCTCCGGCCGATGAGACCCGCGGCAGTCGGGTCCGCCGCCTGGCGCCCTCTATGCTTCTCGCCGCTTGTCTCGGTTCGCAATGGCCACGCGGTTACTAGATGACGATGATGATGACGGGGGATGATGTATTGTCGTGGTAGGAATGTGAAGTACGGACGCCAATCGCACGGAGCAAGGAGGAGAAGAGGGTCGGAGGACGTGCCGCTTGGACGTGGACACCACGAAGGGAAGAGACGTTCGAGCCGACGCGGTGGTGCGCGAAAGCATGGTCCGGCCGTACGGGGGAATGTGGATTCGGGCGATGTCCGCGTCCGCGATGGGCGAAATGGTGGTAGAGAAGGGCTCTGCAAATCGGATAGGTCGAGGTTAGCGAGGCAGGCGGGTTTCAATCAACGCCGAAGGTTTGCGGTGACGTTAGGGCGCAGGCGTGCATGCGTGGAGCGGCGTAAAGCACGCACGCGCGGGGGCGTGGGCGCGCGCGTCCGCAACGAACGGACGAGGAGCGGGCCGTAGGTAGGGCGCGAGGGCCGGGCTTTGCTTACCTGTCAAGGGCCGGGGGCTCGCGCAACCATGGCAAGAGGCAGCGCGGAGAGATGGCTTTGCGTGCGAGCGAGGGAGAGAGGAGGCACGGAGGGGCTCGCGGGCCAGGAAGGAGATAGAGCTGCCAGCCGGGGGGAGCGGTGGCGGGGCTCAGGCACGCGCCGGAGCTTGGCGGGTACACGCGGCTCTAGCTACTCTGCAGAGACGATGGAAGCGCGGGCTGGCGGGCTGGCGGGCTGGCGGGCTGGCAGGCCTATGTAGCATGCTGGCAGGGGGCCGATGCTGCGGCCGACATGTTGTGTTCTCTCCCAACAAAACCGGCCGCGGACATGGGCACGGGTTCTCTCAGGCGGGCGTCGTGGTGCGCGAACCGCAGCTGCGCGGGTGCTTCGGGCAGCAGGTGGAGAGAAATAGGGGGGGCGGGAGGCAAGAAGAGGTGTGTAAAGGTTCGCGCGCCGGCCTTTTCAACGTCGTCGACGACGTCGTCGCCCGGCCGGCCTTTTTGCGGTTCTGGGTGGGCGCGCGGACGCGTCACATGTCCGGCCCCGGCGCATGGAGAAGCCCAGCCTGGCACCACCACCGCCCTCCGCCAACACCCTCCGCCAACACCCTCCCCCATTGCTGGTTGGACCGCCGCCGCCGCCCCGGCCCGCCTGGCCAGTGAGATGCCGTATCTCGACCCCTCGGCGGCTTACGTCTACCCCGTACCGTAGGTACGTGCCCTCCTCAGTAGCCATCGTCCCCGTTTCTCTCCCCTCGGGCAGGTGGGCGCTGCCCGCCGCGCTAAGCCAGCGCTGACTCCAGCTGCGCGTGCTTGGCTGCCCTCGGCGCTAGGTGACCACGGTCTCGCGGGCTCTAGCCTGCCTCGCAAAGGCCTGTGGCCGGGCTCCAGTCCTTCCGGAAGCTTCCCTCTCCTCTTGTCTACGTAGTACGTGGTCGTCGAGAGCACACGGAGCGGCATGAGCGTGTGCGGGCTCGGCCGTTGGTCCAGTACAACTGATGGGCTGCGTTAGTCGTATCGCGCGGCTTGCCGTCCAGTAGAAACGCTCAGCATGTTGATGTCACGCCCGTAAGATTCGTCAATTGCATGGCCTTCAGCCATGTTCCAGCTATGTTCTGAGTCCCCGGAGGAGAGCGTTCTATCTCAAAGTGGACTGCTGCCCTGTTTGCTCCGTTCACGGATCGCTCATCCCAGAACCCATGTCGAGGTAGTCGAGCGGCATGTGAAAGCTCCGTCTTCAACTTGCAACGGGCCTTTCGCTTTGAATTTCCGAGCGAATACCTACTAATGTAGCAGTTCCACGTCTACGCCTAGCTAACGCTTCCCCGGCTCTTCATTCGCCTCCTCCGAATTTTGCACATCACCGACGCCCCGTTTGATCAGGGCGGTTTCTGCGGGGAAACGTCGAGGGGCGCTGAGATCGCGTCTTCGCGTGCCGTGCAGCGGTAGACTTCCTCCCCTCCCCTACAACCCCCCTAGCTAGCCAACCTCTTATTTAATCCCACGACGTCCCCCCCTTGGTTCCGCCCGCCCACGCCCACGGCGCATTCGCCCATCCCTGACGCCGGCGTTGCTCCGCAGCAACCTCCGCGTCCTCGATTCGCCCCGCTCCGTACCCCTTATCCCAGGCTCGCCGTCGCCGCAGCGCGCGCGCCGCTCGGCTTTGCCGCTCTGCGAGCGTCGCCGCTCGCCGACTCGGAAGACGTGCCTCGGCACTCGCTCGCTCGCCGATTGGCCACCGCGCCGGCCCTCGAACCTCAGCTCGTCGCCGCCGCCGCCTCCGCCGCCGCAAAATAGGCCCTTCCCCCGAGCCGATGCTCCGGGCCTCGCATACCGGTCACGTCCGCAGCGGAGAGAGACCGTAGCCGCGGCGCGCCGGCGCGCCGGCGCGCGCGTGCCAGGCGCCGCGTTCTTGCATCCCGGGCCCAGCAGTCTCCTCCTCGCCCTTCCTCGGACCCCGTTGCCCCGAAGCCGACGCGGCTTTCCGGCCCGCCAGGTAGGTGCGCCATTTCATCCGGTCTGGGTTGGTGTTCCCGATTTCTTCGTCCCGCCTCATGTCGCCGAGATGCGAGACTCGCTCCTAGACGAGGGGCGGGGCGCTGCTGTTCGAGGTGGGCTGCTAGATTGAGGAGACTCGCATGAGGTGTTTTGGACCCCCGGGCTAACTTGGCTGGCTGGCCGCTGCAGAGCACGACCTAGGGACTCATACACGCAGGGCCCTTTCTCCAGGAGTCGGTTGAATGCTAGCTAGACTTGCCATATCCGTCTCGAACAGGTCTTAGATGGTTCGCACGGGGTTGCGGAGTCGCACACGCCTTTTCCGTTGCATGGTGGCTAGCCATGGTCACTGCCACGCCACGCGGTGGCGACCACCACAAACTTTATAGACCGTGAGTGTTTTTGGTTCTTCCTCCACTTTTAAGAGAAAAGAGAGCTTTTGAGAGAAAAGGGAGACTCATTGTCCGGTCATGCCTTACCGGTTCTACTTACCACATATGCTGTGTGGGAAGCCTCGCTTTTTTTTTCTTTTTTTGGGACCGAATAGCTGTGCCATTTCTTCTTATTGACATAATTGCACTCAAAATTTGAAATATTTTCTAGGCTTGTGCGGGCGTACCTACTCGGATACCTGTCCAGTACGACGCCGCGCATTCTGGGCGTTGTCCTAGCGCTGCTGAGGAGGAAGCAAACGTTGCGAGATGCTTTTGCTCACGTGAGTGCTTCCTTACTTCCTTCTCCCCATCGTGAGAGACCACGATCCGCCGAACCCGCAGGGCTGGTGGTCCCGCACAGCTAGAATGCTCGATTTCTCGTGCCGCCTTATTTGATGGAAGGCTACCAAGAACACGTCTATTCAAGAGCACGCAGGCCATATTGCATAGTTCCATCCATCGAATGGCGGCACGGAAAGCCAACTAATAGTGGAGCTTTCAAATATTTGACGTCTTTCCTTTGAATCTCCCACTAACCGTGGCCGAAATAGCTACGCCACATACTCGTCCAAGCCGCTTCACCAAACCGCTTTCCAACCTTTTGCGGCGTACTCGTCGGCGGCTCCACCCTCCTTCAAACACCTTTTCTCGCTCTGTCGTCCTCATTAGTACAATACCTTCGAACCCGCAAACAATGGCAGATCAGCGCGCGCCTCCCACTCCGTACCGCGCGCTTCCTCGCCGCCCTGGTCGCCGCCATCGTCAGCTTCAGTCTGCTCAACGCCGGCGGCAGCAAGGCGATCCACCAGAAGGATCCGTCGACCTCGCTTCAAACCGATGGCACCCACCCGGCTGACCGATCGTTCCCACCCGCGATGCTCGCCGCGCACCCGGACCTCGCCTTCGTCCCACCGGACCCGACCGCGACCGCAGCAAGCAACGATGCGCGCGCGCTGCACGACGTCCCCCTCGCCGGCAAAACAATGGACCTCACCCTCTACGCCAGCATCCGCGCCCTCGACATCGCCATCTCTACCCTACTCTTCCCCGCCTCCCCTTCGACCGCCAACCGTTCCTGTTCTTCTCCCCCCGGTCTACGCTCCCGCCTCACGGCCGTCCTCGCCGCCGTCGCCCCCCCCGCCCTCTTCGCCCTCTCCTCCGCCACAATCATGCACGCCTGGTTCTACGCCCCCGCCCGCCTGCCCCGCGCCTACTCGACCTGGATCGCGCGCGCCGCCCGCCTAGACCCGCGCCTGCTGCGCGCCCTGCGGCTGGCGCGCGCCGGCACCTTCAAGTACGGGGAGCCGTCGCCGTCGCCATCGCCGCCGCCGCCCGGCAGCGACGGCACCTCCGCCCAGGTGGCCCCGCTGCTCGGCTCCCTCGCCGAGGACCTCGGCCTCCCCCGCGAGAGCGGCGACCCGGCCAGGACCGCCCCCGTCCCCTGCGCGCTCGTCCACCAGGGCGCCGGCCCCAGCTGCGAGCGCCACGCCCTGCGCCGCTTCGCGCGCGCCTTCGCCTTCGCCGCGCGCATGTACGTGCCCTTGCAGCTCGCGATGCTGCTGCGGCGGGGGCGGCGGTCCTCGCCGTCGTCGTCAGGGCCCGCGGCGGCCACGGCGCTGCGCCGCGCGCTCGCCTCGGCGGCCCGCAGCTCGGCCTTCCTGGGCGCCTTCGTCGCGCTCTTCTACTACGGCGTGTGTCTGGCGCGCACGCGGGTCGGGCCCCGGCTCGGGGGCGGGCACGCCGGCGGCGCGCTCGGCTGGGACGCCGGCCCGTGCGTGTTGGGCGGGTGCGCGCTGTGCGGGTGGAGCGTGATGCTCGAGGAGCCGAGGCGGAGGGTCGAGATGGTGTTTTTCGTGCTGCCGCGGGCGGCGGGCGTGTGGGTGCCGAGGAGGTACCGGAGAAAGGTGGGTCTTTTTGGCGTTTTTTTTTCGAGGATCCTGAAGCATCTGCGTGGGGCCTGTTTCGAGGGCGTTGCGGCTGACTTTTTTTTTGCGCGCGCTTAGTATCGCTGGCGCGAGCACGTGGCGTTTGCGTTGAGCACGGCGGTGGTCTTCGCCGCGGTGCAGGAGAGACCTGAGGCGGTGAGGGGGATGCTGGGAGGGGTGCTGCACGGGGTCTTGACCTAGAGTCGGGTGGGCGCAGCTGTAAGTGGGAAAGGGAGACTTGGAGCATACCACGTATGTTTGAAAACAAGAATAATATGGCGCCCGTGTTGAGCTTAATATAGGAGGTTCATTGTGCTCTGTATATGCTTACGTGTTACTTAGCAGAAGGATGAACAGTCTCACAGAGCGACACAGGCAACCCTCTTCGTCTTTTCAGCTGGAAACTCGGGTGGCGGAGTTGTGATGCTCGCGTAGATGTCGTGATGTGTCAGAATACCAAAACTCTTTGCAGTCATCATGTATGTGGACTGGGAATGGCACGGCCGTCTCTCAATTCTCTCTACGATAGGTCCATGACCACGCGACCCTGGAGCTGCTGCGAATGCATCTCTTCGAACACCTTGATATCGCAACCTCTAGTCAGCATTTCTCCCCAAGACGCACTCTCTCACAACTCACCTTGGTCAAATTCTCCAGGGGCTCCGTCCTGCAGTGCACCTTGACGACGCCGCGCTGGCACAGCTCGAGGCACTCGATGGCCTCGCGGCGGTTGCCCACGGCCACGCCGACGACGTGCAGCGCGCGCGCGATCATGTACTGCGGCACGCAGCCGCGCACCGGCATCGGCTCGCCCTCGGGCACGCCCACGCACACCACCGTCCCGCCGAAGCGCAGCATGTCGCACGCCGAGCCGTAGGCCGCGTTGGCCGCCGTCAGCACCAGCACCGCGTGCGCCCCCAGCCCGCCCGTCAGCTCCTTGACTTGCTCCGGGATCGGCTTGGCGGGCGCGGCCGGGCTGCCGTTGGAGCCGCCGCCGTCGCCGGAGCCGCCGTTGCTGCCGCCACCGCCGCCGTTGCCGCCGGGCGCCGGCAGCGCGATGAAGTGCTCGGCGCCGCTGTCGAGCACGAGTTGCCGCTTGGGCGCCGCGTCGACGCCGATGACGCGCATGGCCATGCCGCGCGCGGCGATCTGGCACGCGATGTGGCCGAGGCCGCCGCCGGCGCCTGGATTTTACGAAGGGGCGTCGCGCGCTTTGGTCAGCGGTGGGGGGGGAAGAGCGGGGGAGCGGAGCGAAAAGGAGGACGAGGAAAGGGAGGAAAGAAGAGAGGGGCGTGGGCAAAGGGGGGTGGTTCCATACCAAGCATGACGACCCACTGTCCGCTCTGCGCGTTGCTCTTGCGCAGCGCCGCGTACGTGGTGACACCCGCGCACAGCATGGGCGCCGCCTGGATGCTGTCGACGCCGTCCGGGATCGGCGTCACGTAGTGCGCGGGCCCCAGCACGTACTGCTGGAACGTGCCCGGCGTGTAGTAGCCCGACACCTTGCCGGCGAAGCATTGGCCATCGTAGCCACTCAGGCAGGGGGCTAGGGCCAAGAAGGGAAGAAAACCGTTAGTGGAGGTGCGACGGATGGTGTAGGTGGAGAAATTGCCCGGAGTGTATATGTGCGTGTGTGAATGGGATGAGGGGGTGCGAGCGGACAGAACGCGGAGGGTAAGACGCACGGCAGCTACTGCACACATCGGCCACCCACTTGACGCCGACGCGCTGGCCGACCTTGACGCCGGAGTTCTCGGTGCCGGGGCCCATCTTCACAATCTTGCCGACGCCCTCGTGGCCGCCGACCTGGCCGGGCTTGGTCGGGAACGGCAGGTGCAGCCATCTGTTGCCGCGAGCGGTGGAGACAGGGACGGTGGTCAGTTTCAATCATCGATTATCGATATTTACTCCACGCTTTGTTGATGGTTCCTTTTTATTTTTTTTGTACAAAATGTGCATCGAGCGGGCTAGCTCCTTGTGGATGTCGTGGGGACGTACTTGGATGTCATGATGCCAAAGTCCGAGTGGCATACCCCCGAGTGGGTCCTGCGGCAGTGAATTAAGAAGTTATTTAGTCGTCCTCCTGAGGCAAATCGCAGTGGTATGCAAGGGACAATCAAAAGTGAATGAGTGCGGCGAAAGGGTGAAATACATACAAGTTGATCAGCACTTGCCCCGGGCCCGGCTCCGGCGTCTCAAGCGTCTCGATCTTGGTCGAGATGGTGCCGGGCTTGTCGTAGACAGCGGCCTTGTACGTCTTGGGTATCTGGATGTCCGCCATTCCTGCGTGCTTTACTTTTCCAGTCTTGGCGAAGTTCAAAGATATATCGGAAGGCGGGGTTTTGTGTAGAAGTGAAGTTGGACTAGACTAGTGAAGGTCTTGTCAAAAGGGTGTTTGCTCCAAGGACTAAGCTAGAGTAATATACTCGTAGAGAGAAGGAAAAGAGAGACTAGGAGATGGTTTAACAATTCAATGGCCGAGGCACAAAGTGACTAGCCCATCCCAGCGGTGCGGATCAGGCCCTTTCAAGCCCCATTGCCTAGCGGGGTTTTAGGGAATACAAGAGTTAGAAGTAATAAAAGAAGAAACTATCACGGCCCGGCTCGCTCGTCGTACGTATTACCTACCAGTTATGTGGGTATCTCTGTTTGTGTACCCCGCCCTCTGAAGCCGCCGGATTCTCCCCTCCAGCCTCAAATATCGCGACCAAAACCAGGCACGGCGTCAAAGGCGGGAGAAAGTGAAATCGAAGCTCGCGCCACACACCACGCAAGGCATTATCCGGCCGCGTCCGGCGGGAACTATTGCGCACAAGTATAAATATGCAGGTTGGGCTGGCCGCAGGCGCAGCTATGTAAGGCAACCCGACGGCCTCGGCCTGGGAGCGAGCAGCAGGGGTCCCTCTAGAGGGGAGAGAGTGAGGGGGCAAGGGGCGGAGGTACAACCCGGGTCTTGCTGTAGGAATCCAGCATAGGAGCCCTGTCCGCCTCTCGCCCCTCGTCGTCGTCGATTGCGGGGAAAACGTGCCGCGCATGCAATTGCCTGCCTCCCCTCTCGGCTCGCTCGATCCGCTGCTGGCCGCGGCAGTTCCCCAACTCCCGTCTCGCCGCCAAGATCGTCCGCGCGTGCCGTGCCTCGGCTTCCGGCATCCTACGGCGGGATTCGCATTGGGAGAAGGCTTTTCCCATGAGGTTCCGCCAAGGCACCTGCACGGCGAGACCCCGTGATGACTAAGGGTCAGCATGGTGCTTGGTCCGCGGGGTGCAGCGGCGGTTAGCGGTGGCTGGTGATAGTGGGGATGTCTGTGGTGTCTACGGAGTACTTCGGAAGCATCAAGCGCACTGCGGGCTTCACTGGCATGCCTAGTTGATCATGCCGATTGCCGACAACATCCGTCCCAGTTAAACGAACGTATAATCCCTATTGACCATGTGAAGGAGCGCAGAGCTTGACATGCCCTTCAAACGGCGAGGGCATTAGGGTTCAATACCACACTGCCGAAAGATTTCTCAAGAGGTATTAAAATGTTGGAGTCAATAACTACGTGTTTGTATTGAACAGTTGCACTACCAAAAGGTACAAGGCTACCGACCAATTGCACAATGCCTCTAGGTATCCTCCGTCCATAAAACCTCTCCCTTTCCACACCTCCTTCCAACAAGCGTACCAAAACTAAAACTACACACATCCTAAGCGCAACCTAGGCAATCTATACACAGCAAGGTCTTGGAGTAAGTCACTGCAACACAGGGGTGCATGAAACACGGACAGCCACCCCTCCATAGTCATTTATACTCGCATCCATTCATCGCAATCTCTGAGCCGCACTCAACTCACCTCACCCACTCACCCATTCACCCAACTCACACATCCAGCAAATTCTCCTCCTGCGGCCCCGCATTATCCCTCGTGTCCTTAGCCTGCTTCTTCCCCTTCGTCCTCTCCGCCAACGCGCTGCGCTGATAAAACCCGTCCAGAATCTTGGCCGGGATGCGGTTGAGCTGCTCCTTGGGGAAGATGCGCAGCAGGCTCCACGCGAGATCGAGCGAGTCGAAGATGGACCGGCTCTCATACGCGCCCTGGTTGATGAAGGACCGCTCGAACTTGTCCAGGAACTCGAGCGACAGCTTGTCCTCCGACGAGAGCGCCTCCTCGCCCACCACCGCCTTCATCGCCGCCGCGTCTCGCCCGATGGCGTACTTGGCGTACAGCTGGTTCGACACGTCGCCGTGGTCCTTGCGCGTGTGGCCCTCGCCGATGGCCGACTTCATCAGACGCGACAGAGACGGCAGAACGTTGATGGGTGGGTACACGCCGCGGTTGTACAGTTGGCGGTCGACGAAGATTTGGCCCTCCGTGATGTAGCCCGTCAGGTCAGGAATGGGATGCGTGATGTCTGGACGCCGAGTTAGTGTCGATTACCTCGTGGTAAACGGGCCGTAAATTGGGTTTTCATGAAGAGCGAAGCTTACCGTCGTTGGGCATGGTCAGAATGGGAATCTGCGTAATGGACCCATTGCGTCCCTCCACACGACCCGCACGCTCGTAGATTGTCGACAAGTCCGTATACATGTAACCAGGGTAACCACGGCGGCCCGGCACTTCTTCACGCGCGGCCGACACCTCACGCAAAGCGTCGCAGTAGGACGACAGATCCGTGAGAATGACCAAGACGTGCTTCTCGAGCTGATAGGCGTAGTACTCGGCAGTCGTGAGGGCAAGACGGGGAGTGATAATACGTTCGATGCTGCACTCCTGTTAGCCTTGAAGAATCCGTGCCCCGCAAAGGTTTGGGGGGGAAAAAAGGGCCACAAAAGCAATGTGACGTACGTAGGATCATTGGCCAAGTTCAAGAACAGCGTGACACGTTCCATGGATCCGTTTTCTTCGAAGTCACGTGTAAAAAAGCGGCTCGTCTCCAAGTTCACACCCATGGCACCGAAGACGATGGAGAAGTTCTCCTCGTGGCCGTCGTGCACGTCCTTGGTAGGCTTGGCGACTAGCCCTGCCTGCCGGCAAATCTGGGCAGCAATCTCGTTGTGCGGCAAACCGGCGGCCGAGAAGATGGGAATCTTCTGCCCGCGAGCAATCGAATTCATCGTGTCAATGGCGGAGATACCGGTCGAGATCATTTCTTCGGGGTACACCTATTCAGACACAAATTTATGAGCCGGGTATTGCCCATGGTAGCGACGACGTCAAGCGGAATAGTAAGGATGCCATCAGTAAGGTGAAGAAGATTAGATACGCACACGAGAGTAAGGGTTGATCGGACTGCCGTTGATGTCCAAGTAGTCCTCAGCCAACACCTTGGGACCCTTATCAATGGCACGGCCGGACCCGTCGAATATACGACCCAGCATGTCCTCCGAGACTCCGAGCTTGAGATTGTGGCCGGTAAACTCGACTTTGGTCTGGTATTGGTATTAGCCAAAACACTTCCAGAAACATGGGCCAATGGGCGCTCATTGTTCACCTTCTTGACATCGATTCCGGAGGTTCCCTCGAAGACCTGCAACGACGATGAGTCTCTTTAATCCAGTTTCACAGTATAGCGGCAAGGCTACGAACCTGGACAACGGCACGGTTTCCTATACGAAAACACATGTTAGAAATTGGACACGCGTCTTATCAACCACAATAGGAGCTCACCTCTCGCCTCCAAGACTTGGCCCGCACGCTCGGTGCCGTCCGGCAGCGTCAACGACACAATCTCATTGTACTTTGGGAATTTGACCTATCCAACGCCGTCAAGTCAGCTCATTGCACTCGCATCAGCATCCCGGCGATTGTCGAGCACGCACATTCTCTAGGATAACCAGCGGCCCGTTGACGCCTCCAATGGTATTGTAGCGTATCCGTGGGTGGACAACCATGCGCGGGTCGATCGGTGCGGGCGCCATGGCGTAGGCGGAGATGGGCTGCGGCCCTGGCGTTCTGCTAGGAAGGGGGGAGAAGTGCTGGGGATGGTCTGCTCAAAGCGAGCCGGCTGAGGGCGTGCAGGCGGAGCCGGGTAGGGAGAGCTTTGCTCGGTGCGAGAGATGAGGTCGTAGGTAGCGGGCAGGCAGAGGCGGGCAGGCATGCAGGTAAGCTCTTGCTTTGCGGTGGCCGGGGCGGGCAGGCGAGCTGGAGCGGGACCGCGCCTTGGCGCGTGCGCGCGGGGCTTGGCACGTGGGGCGGGAGCCCTCCTATCACAAGACCGCCGTCCGCGTGGCTCTTTCACTACGGCGCCCTTTTCTTTTTTTTGTTCTTTTCCCCCCTTCTTTTTGTTAAGTACTACTCTCGGCCACGGTTGCTTCACTTCAGTCGCCAGTTCCCTTAGTCAGCCCCAGAGGTACCACAAAGAGGAGACTCAGCAGTAAACACTCCAGTGGTCCCTGCGCAAGCAACTGCTGTCAGTTCTTCGGTCTGTGACCTATGAGGCACGTGCTGGGAATGCGGCATCTCATATCGAAGCAAGCGACTACGGGGGTGGGGTTATGCCGTCTAGCTATGCTGATAAGCATGTTAGGATTATGTGAACTCTGGTTTTTGGGTAACCTATAGAAGTGTGTTCGTTCGTGATCGTCGACTTGATTGACAGAAACAGCAAAGCCATCGATACTCAACGTCAAATGATATATTGTTCACCTCCAAAATTCAGCTGAAGCAAAGCAAGAGCACATTGAACAATCACCGGCACTGTCTCCGTGAGAAATTCCTTAACTAACCTGCCCTTGAGGCATATGGCTCGGCCTACAAAGCACTCCTGCCCACTTGGTTTCAGTTGCTCCCGAGCTCGGGACTGTCACCGAAACAATGCGAGAGAAAAGGCTCTGGATAACGAGCGCCCTTTGATCCGCCAACACTCTCAATAGTCTTCCTGATTCTCGCATCGTCCTCTTTAGAAAGCTCGACATTGAGGGCACCGGCATTCTCCTTCAGGTATTTGACGTGTTTGGTACCCGGAATGGGAATAAAGTCTTTGATAGTCAGTACGCCGTCTTTACGGTTAGGAGCGAGGCTTCGTACCGTCACCCTGAGCCAGGACCCATGCGAGAGCCAATTGACCAGACGTGCAGCCTTTCTCATTTGCAATTGACGCCAGTGCCTCAACGAGCCTCAGATTACCTGCAAAATTCTCTTCGGAGAACCGCGGAAACATTTTGCGTCTGTCCATCTCATCGAAATCGTCTCTACTCTTGATATTTCCGGTAAGGAACCCCCTACCCAGTGGTGAATATGCGACAATTTTGACACCCAGCTCCCTCGCTGTCTTCAGCAAGTTGGTTTGGGTCGATTCAATCTCAAGTGCGAAAGGCGAGAACTCCATCTGTACTGCCGCAATCGGGTGCACATTGTGCGCTCTCTGCAACGTTCGAGCGGAGCACTCAGACAGGCCAAGATACCGGATTTTACCCTCTTTCTTGAGCTGAGCCATGGCCTCGACCGTCTTCTCAATGGGCGTCTTGGGGTCTACCCTGTGCTGGTAGTACAGGTCAATGCGATCAGTTTGCAAGCGCTTGAGGCTGGCTGCGCATGCGTCTTTCACGTGGTCCGGTTCGCCATGAACTTCAAATCTGCCATCGACAATCTTATGGGCAAATTTGGTTGCAAGAAAGATTTCGTCCCTGCGCCCGGTCTCCTTGAACCACCTGCCGATGAGCTCCTCGTTGGTGAATGGCCCGTAGTAATCGCTGGTGTCCCAGAAAGTGATGCCCATGTCAGCCGCCTCGGTGAGAACTTTAAGAGACTCCTCGTCATTGGTGCCGGAAGAGAGGACAATCGACATGCCCATGCATCCAAGACCGATGGCTGAGACGAGCTCGTCTCCAAGCTTACGCTGAGGGAACTTTGGGGCCATAGTCGAAGTAGTCTGGTGCGGTCGAGTAGAGAGATCAAGGACGTCGAATGATTTGAATTATTTTAGTTACGACCAACGAGGATTTTATAGATATTGCCGCTGAATAGCGGTTCTACTATCGGACGAAATTACGGAGAATCAACGGAGCGAAGATCGCTCTTGTCACGCTTTTTACTGTCGGACGAAATAACGGAGAATCGATGCAACGGACGCTCAACCAAGCGAGGGTAGGGTATTCACAGTCTTCTCTATTATATAGTACATTTTCCTGATTTTACACATAAATCTAGCGGAGAACTTATTTGCGCTGTTAATAACCTTTCCTGTATTGGGGTCGCTTGGGCGCGATCACTTCTGACAGGTCACTGTAATATTCTCATCGCGGCTCAAGATTGCTGCTGTTAGACGAGATAACGTAGGACTAGCGGTGAATATGATCAATGGTGGAAGTGTAGAGTTGTAGCTGAGAATTAGTAATTAGGTTCAATAGGGAGAGTTAAAAGACTTAGGAGAACGTGAGCTGACGAGTCGATAGCGGGAGAATAGCCTGTTCCTTTTCTTCTACAGTTTTCTCGTTGAATGTTAGACCAATCAACTCTAGCTATCTCTCCTAATTGTTCAAATAAATTTTAGCAGGCCTCGAAAACTGAGCGCAAATTGTCTAGTTTCTCGCTGGGTCGATGAGCACGTAGAACTACTCAGGAACACGACCTGTTGGCGCAAGATAAACATTGGTGCTACGGGGAGTTTGAACGCCAGAAATACTTGAGATGCATTTGTTTACGGGCTTCTAGAGCTGTGCAGCAAGAAATCATTTTGGTTTGATGCATTTCATTGGGTCTGGTTGGATGAGCGGAACTACAGGCGGGTCTTGTAGTCCCTGTTAAGTCCTAACTCCGAACTAAATGAACGAGCCACTAGACACGCAACGGACTAAAATAAAACGGAGTTTATGTTGAAGCTTTCGCGAAGTTGCTTGTTTTGTCGGATCAAGCAGGCAGCTTGGTCAAATGATGTCGACTTAGAGATTTCAATTGTCGCTATCTTGGTGAGTGCTTCAAATTGTTGAGTCGCATGCAGAGACCGTAAGATGTTAGCAGATCTGTGACGTTAGATAGAGCCTTAGACCAAGACTTAGCTCACGTAAAATCGCAGCGCCAACCTAATAGAGTTGTCCCGAGGTCTTAAGCGCTCATAAACTGTAGACGGGAACGCCGTGTTGAGCTGAGGGCCGTTATAAAATCTGGCTTTGACCTCGTCTCTCTCTCTCCTCTACATAAGTTTCGTTTTCCCTCTCTACGTGACTTCTCTTCTCTTCTTCTTTTCTACATACATTAGCACTTTCTAATCCTACCTCAAGCCCTTCTAGCCAATAGAAGCTTTGAAAAACTTACGGATAATATAAAACATATCCGGTCTATTTTTAGCTGTACGGAGACCGTATGGCGATCTGTGCGCATTCATTCTACTTTCGGTCTCATATCGTGACGTTGTGATGTTTTACGGTTCTACGTGTCGTCGAGCCAAGTGACATCTATATAAAGCAGGCTTCTAGAGCCGCGGAGCCTCCCACTGGGGCGATATTTTGAAGTATTACGCTTCGCTCACCCTAGTCAGTGAGCAAAGCGAGTGTGGCTAGTCTCAGAAATTAGATACTGGAAAAGACTTGTCTTCCATTGAAGCAGGTTGCTATATGGAAAATGTTAGCTGAGCCTTTTAGAATTACAAATTACTATATGTATTTCGTTGCTTTATGATCAACCAGCCTACCTTAAAAGCAAAGCCCTGCCAAGATATTCCTTTGCAATGTGAGTCTGACATCGTTCAGAGCACATCCAAGTTCCGGCATATTGAACGTTGTGGTCGGCGGATAAAAATTAGTAGAGTTTGAAGTCACTTACATGATGGAAACTTCGTAACGTAATCACCCACCGAGTGTCTCACCCCATCGAGTGTCTCACTCATCACCACCACCACTCCGAAAAGCTTCATAACTCTTTCAATTCTTACTCAATTTGAATGGTTTAAGGATCAATGTGATCCTCAGCTCTTGGAGCTTCCTATGGGTAGGTCCTGGAGTTGTGTCCTAAGGTGCCACATTTGCCACATCGGCGTCTTTTCTTCGTGACACTCACCTCAATTGGAGCATCCTCTTCGATTTCTCGCTCCCATTGAGCATTCAGCTCCATTTCATCCAACATTTGATGGCCCTCGGCTACGCTTAGTGGTCCTTCACGCTTCAGTAGCTTTCTTTTCT
>MU001673.1:271340-396706 GCA_010093515.1 Lineolata rhizophorae | reverse complement strand
GACGCGTCCCTGAGACACTCGATGGGTTGAGACACTCGGTGGGTGATTACGTTATAGCTAGCTGAAATAGCGGCTGTGGCGCTGACCGTGGCCAGCCGCATCTGTAGATCCCAATCGCATGCAATTCCCCACGCTCAACCCAAGATTCCGTAATCATAGGGGTGCGGTAATTGGAAGATGAGCATCCGACCAGGCTGCAGTCCTAAGGGTAGGAGCCAAGCCGAGAGACTCCTGGAGGATTGGGGTGCCCATGAGAGGGAGTGAAGCCGTGGTGTGATTGGCCAGACCGCGGGTGAGGGATGCAGCCACACCAACTGCATCGCCAAGCATTCCTTGCGAACCTTAACTTTACTTTTACTTCTTCACCTGATGCAACAACAGACCGGGGTTTGAAACGTCATTTTCCGCTCCGATTCCAACCCTTCAGAACAGGCCGAGAACGTTTCGTGCATGCATAGCCGCCCGCTCTCAATCTCGTCCCGCACCCCCCCTTGCACGATGGATTGCTATCCCGGTCGCTCAGCTGCGGCTCTGTGGGGGATTGCGGCTGGTGCGATCCTGAACGGCTCGTAAAGTTAGAGAATCACGTTCAATCCTTCGTTCGTGGGACTCAACCCAAGCGTTACATGAGAACGTCATAGTAGACTGACTTCACAGACGGAAACTATTGTGCAGCTTCGGAGTCCGATGGATTGTAGGTTTCAAAGTTAGGCACAACTATCCATAGAAATCCTTCGCATGTTCTGTCGAAGGAACACATTTTTATTTAGATGCAAAGGGTATTTAAAAGGGACCGCCGCATCTTCGTGAGCAACCACAATCAAGTCCTCTGCAGTGATACTTGCGATCTCTCCCTCATTCCTAGCCTAAGTCCCTTTTCGTCTCCCCTGTTCAAGACACCGCATACAACAAAGCAAGCATGGCTATCGACGTGATTGGCCTAGCGGGCACACTCGCAACGCTCATCAGTCTCCTGACCGACAACTCCCCGGCGTCTGAGAGAGGCAATTCCATGTTCAGAACAACCGTTGGGCTCGACGGTACTCCGGGATCTAATGGAGGAGAACTCAGCAACGCAGGTGGCGACGCTCCCGCCATTATCGCTATTAACAGTAAGATCCTACGATCCTCCTTCGCTACCTTATTTTTTTTTTTTTTTGGCACACATCCGGTCTCGCAGCTTTGCTAATTCAATTGCGTGGTGCTAAATTAGGGAATGGAGATGAAGTCGGCAGGACCGGCCCCGCTGAACTCATTCTCGATCACATCGACGATGCGGACTCCCTCAACGCCGAAATTGGCCAAGGGCCCGACCACAGCGGGTGAGAACATATCTTGACAAGTTTTCAGTGAGGATCTGCGATGCTAACTGATCGAACAGCGATCAGGCCGTGGCGGCCTACTTCCTCGCGGGGAACGATGCCATTTGCGTAGTTTCCATCATCGTCACCTGGCCGAACCAACTCCGCCGGGGCTGGATCGGCGACAACGGTGTACCATGCGGACAATTCGTCTTCCCCAGCGGTGTGATTATCAACGGTATTTACCTCCCATCGCTCGCCCCCTTCCAGAAAGCTCCTCCATCCTCTACCCGTCTTTCCCCCGGCGCACAGAAAGAAGCACAGTCACGGAATCCTGACGACGTGCAGACGAGAACTACGAGCCCTACTGCACCTGGCTCGACAACGATCACTCCAACGACATCCCTTCCAGCGGCGTCTACATCGACTTCCGCGAGGTAAGCATTCACCCCCTCCTCCCTCCTCCGCTCGTGCCCTCCCGATCACACAAACCACACCCCTCCACTCGCCCCCACCACTAACGCCGTCCAACCCCCCTCCCCCCCCTTTTAGTTCGCCGTCCCCGATGGCCAATCCCTCCCCGAAGAAGAGTCGACCACCTTCTGCGGCGAGCCCGCCCAGGTCTTCGCCGACAACGCGCAGAAGCGGCGGCGCTCGGCCGGCGCCGGCCCGCCGCTGGCCGGCCGCGCCGTCAACGACACGCGCCTCGTCGTCAGCGGCAGCACGCAGCACATGGCGGCCGACGTGTGCGCGGGCGAGAACACCTTCGGGCCCGATTACATCTGTGAGTTGCATCTTCCCCGGCGGGCGGGCGGAAGGCGCGATGGGAAAGGAGAAAGGTGGGGATTTCGAGCGGGCTAACTCGGGGTGCTTTGTAGCCCTCGCCGACGGCATGTACTGCGACATGAGCACGCGCGAGGTGATGCCGCTTTGCACGGACGACCTCGTCGACGACTGCTTCGACCTGGACGATATGGATCCCGAGGTCTCGAGGAGCAAGGTAAAGAAGAGGGGCCTGAGGAGCACTGGCGAGTATAGCAGGGTGATGGATTGGCGGCAGTTGCGCAGGGGTGGGTAAAAGGGCGGCGTGAGCCAGAATGTTAGGGTCTGAATGCTCTGAGTTACCGCATTAAAAGCACTACCTTTGGTTGTAGCGCACACCACTCGTTTCTATCATGTATATGTAGTTTGACAATTTGAAGTATGCTGTCAACGTCGCTTCGGAACTGAACTACCGAAATCGCGTTAGCGACACTTACCGTACTCGGTAGGCTAGATAGGGTAAGCATGGATCCCAGTGTAGATATGCACGTGACGTGGCGAGGACCAGCCGGAAGCAATTCGACACTGCGCCTCAGTCAAGCGTCCTGCGTGACGAGCACAACAGCATCAATAGTACAGCAAGCAGCATTGAACACGAATAAATCAACTTGTCTTGAAAAGCCTTCTCTCTCCCTCTCTCCTGCTGTCTCCCTCCATCGGTTAAAACAAAGAGGCGATTCCCAATCGTACATATTCGCCCAAGGCAGGCAATCTGTTCAGATACTTCACGCGCAAATAAAAAAAAAAGGCAAAGGAGAAGATAAGAGAAAACTGAAAGAAACGGGGTAAGGCCAGAAAGTCCCGATCAGAGAAGAAAAAAAGCAAAGATTAGAAAAGGGGGGCTTTCAAGCTCTTTCAATGTAAAAAAGAACCTAGAAAATGGACACCCCATCTCTATCCGGAAATTTCCTTCGAGACACTCACCCTCTAGCCATCCCTTTCCTTTCTTTTGCCTTGGACGAGAAAGGGAAAAGAAAAGACTAACAAGCATAAGGTATAGAGGGAGGAGAGAATCAAGCAAAGAAAACGCCACCTGTCTGATGAGATTGATTCAACCCGCACACCCACAACCCAGAAAACCGATCGCACTCACACATTCACACTCGCACTCACTCGCGCAACAGTAGCTCAACAGTAACAGAAAAAGGGGGAGAGCAATTACTAAAAAGAGAAGGAGGAAAATGGAAGAAACGCGAACCAAACGCCGAGCGTACTCAACAGCGATCTGTAGTAGAGGGGTTCAAGATGATAGCCGAAGCTAGATGATATAAAAGAATCAAGGAAAATACAATATAACTTGCTAATCAGAAGAAGAGCACTGTGCGCGCGCCTCGCTTTAACCCCCTACATAAGACCCATGAGAACAGGAGGTATGCCGAGTTTAAAACCGGGAAAATCGGAAGAAACGATATGACAAGGGAACACCCCTCCACCATAGCCAGAACCGACCCGTTTGCGCAAAAGGCATTATTAAAAAAAAAAGGTAAGGAAAACCCAACACCAAGGTAAAGGGACAAAAACCAACTCGCCATGAGCAGCCCAGAATACCCTGTCATCCATCCATCATCACCCCGCCGGATTCCCCTTCAACCTCTTATTCCCACCCACCCTCGGACTCGCCTTGACCTTCGCACCACCGCCCCCCGCGCCATTCACCTCCCCTCCTCCCCCACCACCACCTTCATCCCCCTCCACCTTCACCGTGCTCCTCCTCCGCTTATTCCCCACACTCGGACTCGCGCCCGGCCCGGCCGCTCCCGGGCCGCCGCCCGCGCCCTGCATCCCCGGCGGCTGCATGCTCTGCGGCTGCGCCGGCGACGACGTGTGGCTCAGCGACTGACCCGCTGCGGCCGCCGCGGCCGCCGCCGCCGCCGGGTTGCCCCCGCCGCCAAGGTGCGGCGAGCCGTTGATGGTCGGGTTGCCGGCCCCGGCGGGCAGCCCGAGTGAGCTCATGGCCGGCGACATGTATTGCTGGGCGGCGGCCGAGGGGGTGCGGGCCGCGGGCGGCATCTGGGGGGTGCCGACGGGGCCGCCGGGCCCGCCGGGTCCGCCGGGTCCGCCGCCTTGATGCATCATGCCGTTGGGCGGCATCGAAAATTGCGGGTTCGTCGGGTTGGGTATCTGTTGCTGCATGTGGGCGGGTATGCCCGGGTGGGCCTGGTGCTGCTGCCCTGGGTGGTGGTGCTGCTGCATTTGCTGCATTTGTTGCATCTGTTGCATATGCTGCATGTGCTGCGGGCCCATCTGGGGGCCGCCCATCCCGGGGTGCTTGTTGGGTAGGTTCGCGACAAGGCTGCGTAATGATTGGGAGGCATTGAGGTCGGGGTGGTCGTGAGAATACCATATTAGCTCCTGCATGTAGGTAAGGGTTTCCGAAACCTGCTCGAGCGTGTTAGCGAAACCTCGAAAATGCCCGCCGCCGACCAATGTCCAAGTTTCTGTCATAAATTACATACCTCCAGAAACCACTGGACCTTATTCGTCACACCAAATGCATTCACCGGCGCCTCGGGCAGCTCCGACAGCGCCAACGTCGGCTCCGCCGGTTGTTGCTGCATCTGCTTCTGCTGGCGGTTCTGCTTCATGTTCTTGCTCATGCGGGGCGACTTGCTCATGTTCGGGGACCCGACCGAAAACAGGCGCTCCAGGCTCGCCCGCGGGAGATACTGCTTGTGGTTTTCAGTTTGGAACTCGAGGCTGTCCATCTTGTCGAGCGTGCCGAAGACGGCCTTCAGCTTGCCGGTCCAGATTAACTACCCATGTCACCAAGAGTCAGCTTCGGTTCCATGTCCCATTTCGCCCAGATTCACTCTCCCAACCCTCGGGTTCGGTACGCGTGGATATCTTCCTTACCTGCGTCCCGTTCTTAAACCAATACACAAACCGCGCCTTGGCGCACTCGACCGAGTGCATCCCTGCCTGGCCCTCCTTGGCGCCCTCAACCTGCACCTGCAGATTCTCCACGCCCGAATTGAACAGCGTCCAAAAGTATCGCGGCAGCGCCGCCGCACAGATCTCAAACTGCTTCGTCTTCCTCGTCTCCTGGTCCCATACGTGCTGGCGAAACAGGCCGTCCTCGGAGAAGAACTGGGCCACGAACGACTTCCAGAAGGACATGTCGTTTATGCGCTCCTCGGTCTGGCGTACACGCGCAAAACATCAGTTAGCCCCTTCGCGTCCTCTCCCTCTCCTTATTCCACCACGTGCGCCAAAACCAGAAGAGTGGAAACGGAACAAAACTCACCGAGAACCTCCCCAAGTGATCCGCAAACTGCAGCACCTTCAACACAAAATTCCCGCTCATCTTCGCCTGCGCCCCCTGCTGCTGCGCCGCCGCCGCCGCCGCGGCCTGATGTGCCTGCTGTGCCTGCTGCGCTTGCTGCGCCTGTGCCGCAGCCGCCGCAGCCGCCGCCGCCGCCGCATGGGCTTGCGCCTGCTGATGCGGATGCCCCTGCCCCTGCTGCTGTTGCTGCTGCTGCTGCTGCTGTTGTTGTTGTTGTTGTTGCTGCTGCTGCTGCTGTTGCTGCTGCTGCTGCTGCTGTTGTTGCTGCTGCTGCTGTTGTTGTAGCCGCATCGCCTGTTGCGCCTGCTGGGGATTAAATCGCATCATGCCGTGCGGCATCTGGGGCCCGCCCTGCGGTCCTCCTGCTCCTGCTTGCGGCCCGCCGCCGCCTTGTCCGCCTCCCTGCTGGCCTTGCGGCCCGCCCTGCCCCGCCGACCCCGGCGGCGGCTGCTGCTGCTGTGGTGGCGGCGGGTGCCCCTGCTGCGAGCCCGGCTGCGGCGTGCCGCGGTGCTGCTGGCCCGGCGTCGGCGTCGGTTGCGCCTGCGGCGGCTGCGCCTGCGGCGTGTGAACCTGCGCCGGGCTTGGGTGCGCTTCGTGCGGGCCTGAGCTGCCCATCGGGCCGCCCGGAGGACCGCCAGGCCCGCCGGGACCCTGCTGCTGCTGCTGTTGCGGCTGCGGGGGGCCGCCGGGCTGGCCCGGCGGTCGTTGCTGGGGCATGCCGCCGGGCATGCCTGGTTGGGATGGTGCGCCGGGGGTGCCTGGCGGCATCGAGGACGGGTGGGAGACGGGGGTTTGCATGCCGCCCATTTGCTGGGCGAGCGTGGCTTGGACCTGCTGGTTATGTTGCTGCTGATGCTGTTGCTGCTGATGCTGGGCGGCTTGTTGCTGCAGCTGTTGTTGGAGCTGCTGCTGACGTTGTTGGAGGTGAGCGGGAAGGTTGACGGATGATTGTAGCTGTCCGCTTTGTAGAGCGGCCATTTGCTGCGGCGTTAGGCCGGCGTGCGATGCGCCGGGGAAGCCCGGCACACCGCCCATGCCCTGCTGCGGGTGGGCGCCGGGATGATGCTGCTGTTGTTGCTGTTGCGCCTGTAATATCTGTTGGCGGCGCATTATATATTGTTGCTGGGCAAAAAATTGCGGGTTCACTGCGGAATCTGCGGTTAGCGGTAGGTTCAGTACGGAGTTTCGAAAGCCAAACATGGACCAAACTCAAAACGCGCCGGCATGAAATCGGGCCGGCATAGACCCATGGGTACGAACCCCTTCGGTTCCGCTAGACGCAAGAGTATGAAGATGAAAGCCAAGCATTTCAGCTCCACTTCTAAAAAGCCACGCGGCTCCACTGAATACCCGCACAGCTCCCACGCCTCCTTATCACACTAAAAACCTATTGAAAAGAAACATGTACATGAAATAAAAGAGCGAAAAAAAAAAAAAAAAAAAAACTGGCCACCACTTACACATCTGCTGCTGCATCATCTGATGTGGATTCAAATGCTGCATCGCCGCGTGCGCGTTCGGCCCGCCGGCGCCGGGCGCGCCGCTCACGCCGGGCGCGCCCATGCCCATGCCCGGTTGCAAGCCCATCATAGACCCTGCCTGCGAGCCCTGGGGGCCGGCCTGGCCTGGGCCTCCACCGCCACCCTGGTGCATCATGGGCTGGGCGCCCGGGTTGGGCCCGCCGCCACCGCCGCCTGCGCCGCCGCCTCCGCCTCCGCCTCCGGGGCCCGGCCCGGGGCCGGAACTGCTCACACCGCCCATTTGCGGGCCGTGGTGCGGAGCGCCGCCCATGCCGCCGCCGGGCTGCTGCATGCCGCCGGCGTGGGGGAATGCGGCCATCATCTTGAAGGGAGGGTTAAGAGGGGTGAGGGCCGAGAGAAGGCGCGGTTAGTGGAGAGCGTGGGTTATGAGAGGAGGTGAAGGGAGCGTCGCGCGGAGGAACAAGGAGGAAGAGAGCGCGGCGCGGGAGGACGGTGGAGAGGTTGAGAGGGAGGGAGTAGAGGAGGTGGTGATGGTGGTGGTGGCGACGCCTGCGCAGGGACGACTAATCCGAGGGACGGGGGTGCGTCGCCGGTCCGAGGTGCGCCCCGGATGGGGGAGGAGATGCTCGAGCGGACGGCGAGGGGCGGCGGGAAACGGCGTCGGCTGTCGTCGAGGTGGGAAGAGAAACGGGTCGGTTTGGAGCGCAGTTGCGTCGGCGCGGCGGAGGAGCAGGCACGGAGATGGCTCCGGCGCGCGCGCGTGAGGGTGACCGTCTAGCCCGACTGGGTATCTGTGTTTTGTGTGGCTCGTCGGGAAAAGCAAGCGAGAAGGATATTATAGGGCACGGTCGACTAAAGTAGAAAAGAGCCCTTGAGCATGCGCGGGGGGACGGCGCGCGATAGATGGGGCCTGTAAAAAGAAAATAAAAATGGTATGAGAGCCAAGTATATCGACGTGTCGTCGGCGTGTCGGGGCAGACGGTGTCTTTGGACGGGGGTTTGCGTCGCGGAGTGGCGTAGTAGCAACAGCCGTCTTGTTCAGCAGCCGGAAGCCGTGTGATGCGCGCGAGAGAGCAAGAAAGTCGAAGGTGGGTTGGTGGGCCGGAGGTGGTGGTGGTGGTGGTGGTGGCGGTAGTGGTTGCGTGTTCGCGACGCTCGCTCTGTCCCTGGTGAAGGGGCGACGCGCGACGGCGTCGGACGGCGGCCCGGGCCTAGGACGCAGAGGGCGGCGGCGGCGGCGACAGCAGCGCTCGTCGTCGGCGAGGAGGACGTCGCGCCGCCGTGCGCATGCGGGCCGGGGCGCTTCACGGGGCGGGAGCGGCGGCGGGGTGCAAACGAGCGTGATAGGAGGGCGAGAGGTGTGGCCAGCCGCCTGTCTGGTCGGCGGCGGCCGGGGGGAAGGTTGATGCGGGCTCGCTCGGGGCAAGGAGTCACAGACGGACGCCGCTGCCGAGAGCCATGGCGGACGGCGACAGGGCGACGGGATCGGGGGCGAGGGCGGGGCGGAGCGACGGCGAGAGCGAGGCACACGCGGGCAGGCGTTGTCGCGAGAGGGCCGCGGTGGACTGGGGCCGGCTGGTGGTGGTGTTGGTGGTGGCCGGCCGCACGGCGAGACTGGGCTGCCACCCGCGCCGGGCGCGCTCCGGGCTGGGGCCGCCTGGAGGCCGCCGGCCGCTCGGCGCCCGCGCCGCTAGCCCGCTTCGGGCGCCTTTAGCGGCCGCCGCCGCCGGTTAAGTCCGCTAATCGCGCCCGCCGCCCGGCGAAAGCTTTTCCGGCCGCTCCCACCGCCCGCCGTATTTCTTCCCCGTCCCCCTTCGTCTTCGTCTTCGTCCGCGCAACGCACCGCGTGCCCGACCGCACCCACGCTGCGCAGGCAGCTGTCCGCTTCGTCGCACGCCTCTTGCGTCTGCGCCAGCGGCCAGTCTCAGATGGCAACCGGTAAGCTCTCGTCTTCCTTGGTCGCTTCGGCCCCGGCACGCGCACGCATCCCGCACACACACACACAAGCACACAGCCCCAAATGATGACAGCAATTTTCGCAACTTCTTTTCCCACCCGAGTCGACCATGAAGACGCCAGTGCTTCGGGCGCGTCGTTTCCCCGGCCGCCTGTAATACTTGCCAGTATCACGTTGTCTGAACAGCACGCGTCGCGCGCACTTTTCTCTCAATATTTTTTTTTTCATCGGGCCCCATCGGCGGGCAGCGCCCGTGGATAATAGTCCGCTAATTAACCCTAATTGGGCGACGCAGGTACTGGCAGATGCAGGGTCTCAGCCAGACCTCTCCTCCTCACCCTTCGCCATCTCCCTTCCGATATGTTCCATCTAGCACGACGCCTGGGATCTTTATCGTCCCTCGCAACGTCTGCCAGCCCATCTAGATAGGCAAGAAGCTGACGCTTGACGCTGCTTCTACCGCCTGCGGGAGCCTTTTCATCATGGCCCGGGCCTTGCAATACGGTCGCTACTAGGCAGTACCTCGTTGAAACGACCACACGTTCCACCCTCGCGTGTGCGACCCCGCCAGACACGGCGTCGTCGTGATGGGAATCTCCCACCCTGCAAACTACAAATTGTGGCTGACCAAGTTCAGCACCCAGCATCCCATCTCTCAGGTCAGTGCTGTGCTTGCGCACCTTCGATCCCTTTAGTCCTCTTTCTCTTTCGCTTTTTCCATGATGAAACCCCTTCCACATTCGCAGTTTCCTCGCTAGCCGTCGACTTCAAACCCATTTCAGACGGCCGATGAGCGTTTGCGTCCTTCCTTGGATGTCTGATCCAAAAGCTTTCTTGCTTCTCGCTTCTCCTGTCGGTGCTCTTCTGCGGACTTTGAGACTGACGTCGCGTACTGCAGGTGATCACGTGCTTCGAACAAGACTACGGGACCCTTATCGGAATACGGTTCGCGCATGTGGCTAATTATCGCTACTTCGTATATATATGCCCTTTGTTCGCTTGATGATTGAATGATGAAGTAAAGATAACTAATACATGATAAATTGTAAAACGACTAGCTGCGGCAAATCTACGTGAATCGTTCAGTGTATTTGTGCAACGAGAAATGAATGTTCCAAAGAACTCCCACGGATTCGGCGCCGCCTACCCGGACACAGCGCCGCCTACTGCCGCCCATCCTGCCGTCATAAAACGTCCTTTTCCTACCGTTGTGTAGCTTCCTACCTCCTGTCTACGCGATACGGCTTCTGTTTCTATGAGCTTCTGGTCTAAAAGAGTCTATTTCCTCATACTCCCATGCAAGCATGGGCTTATGGGATGCTTCTTTGGATACGCTCAGCGAGGAAAGACTTTCTAGAGAACAAAGCCCTTGCTTTTGATTGCCTAGTTTCCAGTGGTCCGCGCCGCCTGTAAGTGCCTTATATTATGCTGTCGGTGATTCGATTTCGACACTCAATACCTGAATATGCTCCGTTTAAATTCTAACGGCGAGGCGGATCGGTATGGTCCCGTGAAGAAGCGCGCAGTGGGGTAGAGCTCAAGAGCCAACCTTGCCATACTAAGTTTTGATAATACAATATATTCCCGAAGTACGTGAACGCTACGGATCGCAGCAACCTGGTAGACTAGACAGTGCCACGGCACCGGAATGTTATGTTTTCGCCGCCGAGAAGGTGCGCCTGAATTCCTCTGGAGGTATATATATATAGGGCTAGTTTTCAAAAAGAGATTCTGATAGGTGGAAGCCCTTGGGCGATCATTCAAGTTTGACTCTAGTGGGCCGTTCTGCGTCATTTGTTAGGGGGGGAAGTATCGTGTACTCCGTCCCTACTTCATTCAAACCTAGTGAAATCAAAGCAGCTGTGTTCCATTGATTGTGCGTTGAACGTGACGCACTAATCGCAGTGATGCACTCAACTTGATCCAAACTGGATCGAACTCACATTGAGACCCCTTTGTGCCCTCTCATCGAGCAAACCAGGCTAATACCACCTTTCGTGCGCCTTGTATTAGAGGGAAAGGCCCGGCCTTTGGGAGAGACAGATCTCTCCAGGGGACGGTTGCAGCACTTTCAACGCCGAGCGGAGCTAGTACATCCGCTGGGAAATTTAGATATTGATCCTTGAGTTTATTTCATAACTCGAAGACTGGTACATCACAAATCCGTTAGAAGTATTAGTGATTATGAGCAGTTACAGGAACAGCGAAACTCCGAAAGCCACGGAATAGAATTGGAGTAATGTGCTACCTACCCAACCTCCCAACTTGGTCTACCGCACCAATGAAAGGCAACTCGTAGATACAGCCACATAGTTGACCGCACGGATTCAGAATCATTCCATGCGGTTTGAGATAGGTCCGAAATGGCTTTACCAAATCTGAATCGCTCTTCAAAACTCTTCTTGTCAACCTGAGCTAGAAGTTCTCGCTGCGCACCATAATCAGACAGCAAATTGGCCACGCTTTTATCGCGCTTATTGGTAGCATGCCAGGCAGGGGTAGCTAGCGCCCATGCATCTCTGCGGCGGTGCCATTTCCATGCTAGTTGATTGACATCCGCTCCAGCTTCAATGAGCTGTTGAACAATATGTTGTCGGCCACGGCCCGCTGCAGTGGCCAGTGGCGTCCCGAATACTGTGTTTACGTCCGCCTTTGCGTCGAGCAATAATTGTACTAGTTCGCCATGAGGACCCCCTGCTGCCGCTTGTAAAGGTGTCATAGGTATGAGGGCGGCACCGTATGCGTAGGCACGAGGTAAGAGTTTCCAAGCCACCTCATTGACATCAGCTCCAGCACGCAGTAGCCGCTCTACGGTCTCCTTATGGCCTCGCCACGTTGCCGGCACTATCCCACAGCCGAGAACCGATGCTGGCACCCTGGTGGGAGAGCGACTCCGGGACCTTGTTGGCGTTAACCCGGAGCTGTGAAGGTTGTTTCTAGAAACGTTTACGCTCGCGCCAGCGCTTAGCAAAAGATCAACCATATCCGTACGGCCCATGCTAGCTGCCACGTATATGGGAGCCCCAATACTAGCGAACCTAGAGCCCGCATGGAATGGACTGCACGTGCCCATCTGATTGACGTTTGCTCCGGCATTGATGAGTTGCTGCACAACTCCGTATCTCCCGCCCTCTAATGCTGCTATTAGAGCGGTAGTCCGTTGATGCTCTCCCACGGGTACATTCGAGTTCACCTTCGCTCCGGCATCCAAAAGTTGTTGTACCATTGTTTCCTCCCCATGGTAGGCGGCAAATTGCAATGCTGTACCATATCCAGGACTAATCGCGTCGGCATTCGCACCAGCGTCTAGCAGTTGCTTAACCGGTTGGCGATTGCCCCGTCTCGCAGCTGAAACAAGTGCATAACTTTTGTCTGCTCCGGCAGATAGAAGCGTCTGCACTACACGCTCGTGCTGTCCTTTGTACGCGAGGTACAAAGCGCCGTCGCCTCGCCTGTTCAACGAGTCCAGAGGTGCCTCAGCTTCAAGCAAGAGTTCTACTACTTCGTAGTGCCCTCTTCTCGCCGCCATGTGTAAAGCCTGGCATCCATCGCTATCGCGGTGGTTGATATCCTCTCCAACAGCTAATAAGGACTTTACTATGTCGTAGTAGCCGGCGGATGATGCTTCAAGCAAGGCATTGCTTCCTTCATTATCGCAATGGTGAACTTCAGCACCAGCAGCCAGAAGGAGTTTTGCCACTTCAAGATGCTTTTTCTTCAATGCCAAAATCAATGCTGTTTCTGAGCTGAGACGTGTCCGCGTATTGATAGGCGCATGAGCATCCAACAATTGCTTGACGACGCCTGAGTGTCCATAATAAGCACCTACGTGCAGAGGAGTAAAATAAAGGCTATGTCTTATTCTGCAAGTATGGTTGAGATCGACCTCAGTACCTTTGAGCAGTTGTTGGACTACTGCCTCGAGCCCCAAGCGCGATGCAGCGAAAATTGAACTTGGCGTGGGCTCTTCAGAGCCTTCATATAGCTTCCAGCGTCTAGATTGACGAGTAATAGAGTCATAAATGGTCAATGATTTTCGGAGTGCCGCTCTGTGGACTGTGAGAAACTCGAAAGTTACCCGATTCACCTTGTCAGATCTATTTCTGGCTGCCTGTACGTGTTGCGGCCAATACCTTGCCGCGTATTTGGCAAGTGCTCTCGTCATGCTTCCAGTAGTGGGTGGGTCTGCGAATAGAGATTCGTCTGAATGTGCATTCGTATTTTGAAATCCAATGAGATAGCGCAGGCAACATTCGGCAATAAACGCGTTGGAAGGCTCCTCTTGGATTGCAAAAAAATGACGCACTGCTATTTAATATGCGGCTTGAGGTGAGATATTCTTTGACAGAATAATGGGCTAAGGCAACCTCCTGCTCTGAGCCCCCAGAAATTGTGATGAGGCTTGAGCAGATGGTCAACACATCGAAAGGATCTTCCAGAACTTTGTCCGGATCAAACGCGGGAGAACATGTTGGATCGATCGCGGCGGCTTCAGCGACTTCCTTAACATCCAGTGGCCTGGCGGCGAAGGCTAGCCATTTCAAGATGCGGAGGGCATAATCTAAGCGTTTGTCGTCGATAGAACGCAGGATACGGTTGTACGTTTCGTCAAGCGTTGATGGGAGAGTAGTCAAACATTCCCGTAGCTCAAAACGAGACATGCAGTTTCCGAGCGAGTCGAGTTGGCACACAGCCCACCGAAACCTATGTAAGGTTGAGGAAGTTCATGTTAGTCTCCATAGCAAACATTTTGCACTGAAGTGCACTTACATTCCTCTGGCCTTCTGCATCAGAACTTCTTCAATCTCATGCCGTAGTTGCTGATCTTCGTACCACTTCCTGAGTTTCTTGTCGACCGAAAGCCTGTTAGAAACAGATACCAATGTCCCTGTTCACAATCTCGGCCTCGAGGCAGATAGAGTTCCGTGGGTTCGTGATCTCCTCAAGTGTGTCTTCAATATCTCGCTCATTGCGACTTGTGGTTAGTAAGTGCAAGCCTTCTAGCTTCCAGCTTGACATGGATGTGAGCAAGTCCATTAGATCAGATCGATCACCACATTCGTCGAGTGCGTCTAGGATGATGTACGCATGCTTAGATGTTTCGATAATGCGATGCAGCACGCTCATCATTTCGTCAGTGGTCGGTTGCCGATTTCCAAGTCCGCATGATGAATACATGGAGCTTATCAGTTCCAAATGAGGTGCGTGAGGACTTTGCAATAGTTGAGTAATTAATGACTTGAGCATTAGATCAGAGGAATGTTTTCGCGGGTCCTTAAAGTCGAAGAAAAAATACACTGTGACAGGTGAATGAGAGTCAAGGTACTCTTCTGAACTTTCGGAGATATCCTTAATGACGCCTGAGCTAAGGATAGTCTTGCCACATCCAGGTATACCGTGGAGCCACATAATCGATGCAGCCTCGCTCTTCCAGTTTTCGTACTTTTGACTTCGGAGGAACCAGTGACCGTTGTCGGGGTGATGTTCTTTCAATGCCTTCTGGTAATTTGGAGACGGATCCGGGGCTGATAACCAATAACGCATTCGATCAAGTTGTTGCCAGCGTTCGGCCAATTCTCCATCTGACGTACTTTAGCCAATGCTTACCTACGAGGTACCATCCTTGAATGACCCACCTTTTTGCTTCATTTGGGTGGCTTGAACAATGATTTGGCGAGTTGCTTCATGCTCAGACTTTATAAGCTGGTTCTGAGTTTGTTGGAAAGCGCGGAAAACGTCTTCGTGCTTGATAATAGCATTGATAATGTTTTTGGTTGTCCAATCGAGTTCATCAAATCTCTCACTTTGGTTCAATTTCACTTGACGCAGCTCCTCTCTGTTATAGCTGTTGTATTAGTGCAAAATGCAAATAGAACTTTCCGTGAACGCTACGTACCGTAAGTCGACTGTGATCCGCAAGTGGATCTCCTCCCTGAATCTTGCAAGTCTCCGCTCTAATGCCTGGATTTCTTCTTTGCTCCAGACGCTCTCCAAAGCCTTTCGAAAGCTCTCCCACTTCCCGGCATTTCTAGTCACCTTGACCTTGTTCAACGCCTCCACCAACTCGCCTGCCACTTTATCGCACGACTTACGAAGCTGCTTCAAGTCCTCGTTTTCTCCGGCATTATGGGCTTTCAGTTTCGTGCTCAGCTTGACGAGGTCGTTGCTCGCTGTCTCGATGTCTACGTTCTCCTCCAAGGCTCCGAGCGTAGACTGATAGAGTGAAGCGGTTTCCGAGACGAGTTTTGCACTGTAGTCCACAAGCTCCACTATGTTTCTGGTGAGAGAGAGGATAGTCAGAGGATCCATTGTTCCTCGGAAAGCGCGCTGTCGTAGCAAGAGAGCGGCGATAGCTCTTCAAAGCTGGTATGACATGTCAGACAAAGCAGACGATTAGCTCGGTCTCGCTTGGTATCTTGTAGCGAGAAAATTGAGAACGATGCAATGACGAGACAAGAAACGGCTATCGCATACTCAGCGGAATCTCAATGTCACATAGTCTTCAGAGATGGGAATTGAATGCGTGAGAGACGGTAAGCGGGATGAAGCTGAGTCATACCCGTGCTTACTACGACGTCATGGCCTCCCCAACTTTAGCGAGCAGGCAACAAAATGGTGCAGAGTAGCAAGCTTATCTGTAACCGATTGCAAGACGAATCTAGACAAAGTGTACTCGAGTAGGCCGTATTGTAGACTTAATTTGGAAAGCTCAAAACATGGAAAACCACGCCAGCCTAGAGTATCATTTGATTTCAAGGCCATCAATCAATGAGCGCCAAGGATCACCAACCGTGCACCAAGCTGCCGTCCGGACGAATGTCCGTGGCCACAGCATCGCCTTTAAACCAAAAGATAGGTACATATCGACCACCGCGATCCCCGCGCAACCCTCCCCCCTCAAATCGAGACAAAGAAGCTCTTCTCCCCTTCCCTTGGCACCACCATTGCCCTCTTAACGATCGGATCCGCGCACGCGGTCCTGATCCGCTCGACCGTGCACGGGCTCTGCAGGCTCAGCACGGCCGTCTCGCCCCACTGGGCCCTCGCCGCCTTGAGCGCGTCGCGGATGGCGAAGAAGACGGCCGAGCCCATGAAGAGCGGCGGCTCGCCGACGCCGCGCGACCGCTGGATCGTGCGCAGGTTCTCCCACTGCACGCCCTTGAGCATGCTGACGTTGAACTCCTGCGGAATGTCGCGGAAGCCCGGGATCTTGTAGGCGCCCGGCCCGCGCGTGAAGATCTGGCCCGAGGCCCGGTGCCAGAGCGACTCCTCCGTCGTGAAGAGGCCCTGGCCCTGGATGAAAGCGCCTTCGATCTGCCCGTAGTCGATGGACGGGTTGATGGAGCGCCCGACGTCCATCTTGACGTCGGCGCGCAAGCACGTCCAGTCGCCCGTGAGCGTGTCGATCTCGACCTCGGCGGCCGTGACGCCCTGCGTGAAGTAGAAGAACATCTGGCCGGTGTTTGGGCCCCAGACATATCCGATGTCGGGCGTCTTGTAGAAGCCCTGAGCAGACAGGTTGACGCGGTCGAAGTATGCGGCGTGCGCGAGTTGCTTCATTGATGCCTCTGGGCCGAGTTTCTGGCGGTACGGCTCGAGGCGCTCGTTCAACTGGGCGCAAGCGTTCCAGACGGCGTAGCCGTTCAGGTCGCTAGAGGCGGAGGCCGCAGTGGAAGATGTGTTGGCAACGGTATTGGTGGCGGTCTCGGAGATGAAAACGCTATCTTGAGGAACCTTCAGGGCCTCAGCAGCAATCATGGTCATCTTGGTGTGCAGACCCTGACCCATCTCCGTGCCTCCATGCGCCAAGAGCACCGAGCCATCGTGATAGATGTGCACAAGTGCACCAGCCTGGTTGAGGAATAGAGCGGTGAAGGAGATACCGAACTTTGTCGGAATCAATGCCATGCCGCGCTTGTTCCATTTGTGCGTCTGGTTGAACTCCTCCACCTTTTGCTTGCGCTGGGCATAGTCTGACTCCTCCTGAACCTGCTTCCACATGACTGGGACGAAGAAGTCTTTCAACTCTTGATTGAAGTGTGTGATGTCGCCCATCTTGTACATATTGAGTTCGCGGAGCTCGTTGACATCCATGCCTAGATGGTCCGCCACTTCCGACATGTACGATTCTGCAATGAACATGCCCTGTGGACCACCGAATCCCCGGAAGGCCGTGTTGGACACCGTATTGGTTTTGGCGATACGGCCTCGCACGTACACGTTCGGGATGTTGTATACTCCATCGCTGTGGGAGAGCGCCCTGTCGATGACGGCAGCGCTCAGATCCTGAGACCAACCGCCATTGTTGACGACATCCGCATCGAGGGCCTGGAGTTTGCCGTCCTTGTTGACGCCAACTTTCCAGCGGCTGAGGAAGGGATGACGCTGGCCGGAAGTCAAGATATCCTCGTCGCGGTTGAGCATGCACCGGACGGGACGCTTGACCTTTTTGGCGGCCGTCGCGCAAATTCCTGCCAGCTGGATGGAACGTGTCTCCTTGCCTCCGAAGCCGCCTCCCATGCGCTTCACGCGGGAAACGATCTTGTTCGCTTCTACACCAGTCACTTGTGCGACGTAGGTTTGCCTGCAATGACCCGTCAGGTTTTCGGAGGCACATGAAAGTTCGAGTGCTTTAGGAGGTCACTTACGTCTCTGTCGGATTCTGAGTGCTGCTAAACACCTCCATCTCGCCATCCTCCGGCTTCGGCACGACAACGCAAGCCTGCGTCTCGAGATAAAAGTGCTCCTGACCACCCATCCGAGTGACTCCCTCGAACACGTGGTCACACTCCGCAAACGCCGCGTCTACGTCGCCCTTCTTAATATAATGGTAGTGGTCGAAGTAGCTCTCCTTCTCTATAGCTTCCTCGATCGTGAAAATGGCCGGCAAATCCTCGTAATCAACCTTGACAGCCCGCGTGGCGTCTGCCGCCGCCTTGGCCGAAGTTGCCAGGATCAAGCCGATGGGCTGGCCAGCCGTGAAGACCTCGTCCACGGCAAAAAATAGTTCGTCGCAGTTGGGCGCGCCCCACCAGTTGGCCTCCGGCTTAGGCAGGTCCTTGTGCGAGACGAAATCTACGACGCCGGGGAGCTCGAGCGCGGGCGAGGGGTCCACGCTCAGGAGTTTAGCGTGTGCTTTAGTGGACAAGACGAGGCACCCGTACAGCTCATTCTTCTGCACAGGGATGTCGTCCGTGTATTGCGCCTCGCCAGTGCACTGCTTCATTGCCGCAACGTGTGGACGAGCCTTGCCCAGCGTGTTCTGAGTGTACTCTACCGTGCTATCGTGGTCCTTCTTTCCGAACGATATTTCGCGCTCGATCTCGCCGATGGCCTGGTGGTCAACCTCCGCTTCTACCTCGCCAGAGTCCAACTTGGAGAGTATTTCGTGGTAGAACTTGTAGAAAAAGCTGAGGGCGAGCGACTTGCGGTATGTAGCCATGCCTCCTGGGACACCGAAACGGAGATCAAAGTCTTGCTCAAGCGCACTCATGACGCCCTCGAGCGTCTCAAGCTCAGTCAGCTTTTTCCCGACTAGGAATTCCTCAGCATGCTTGGCTGCCACGGTTGTAGGTGCCATGCCGCCGTAGACAAGGTTCGCCGAATCCACCGTGTGGTCCTCGGCTAGAGAAACGCGCAGCGCAGCGTTGACGATAGCAATGTCATCATCCTTGCGCTTCGCCTGTTTGTACGCCCGCATAAACTCGAGCTTCTCCGCAGCGGCAGGGACGCGGACGCTTGCAATGATGGCGTCGGGGGGAAGGGCCGTTACGCGATAGCCTTTGAAGAACTCCGTCATGGGAATTTCGATGGTCTTATTCAGACTCTTGGCCACAATGGTGGAGCGGGTAGCCACGAAGACGGGGTTCAAGTCCGAGATGGGTGACGCAGTGGCCAAATTGCCTGCAGGAGTGCCAACGTTCCGGATTTGCCGTCCCGCGAAGTATCTCAACTGCTTCAGGATCGCTGCAAAGGGTTGGCCACGAGCAGGTCCATAGTGTTCAATGGCTTCCTTGGAGACCCGCTCCAAGTCGGTGAGAACGATATTCCCACCGATCTCAAGGTGGTCCTCATTGAAGGAGTACTCGCGCAACTCTGGGATATCCCCGACAAATACTGAGGAGCTGTACTGCATGGCCTTGAACTTCACCTCGATCTGAGTCTCAGTGCTTCCGCCAATGAGTTTCGCCGAAGGGTACACGCTCTTGATCTCTAGGAGTTGCTCAAGAGTGGCCGGCCTGAACCATTTCTTACGCTTGTTGCCAAATGCGAGGGGCTTATACTCGTGCTTCCGCAACGCGGGCGGGAAAATGAGCTCCGTCTCCGGATTATACTCAATGAAACCGGGTGGAGTGAATCTTTTGATCGGTTGGTCGTCCCCGTTCACACCATCAGCATCGCTCTTGCAACAACCACCATCAGCGCCATTTTCCATGCAGCATCCGCTACCTCCATTGGCAATGGAGTTTCCACATGCGCTCGCCTTCTCCTTACTGAAGGTCTGAGCAGCGTCAAGAATGGGACGGTAACCAGTGCATCGGCACAAGTTGCCATCGAAGGCCTCTTCAACATCGTGTTGAGAGGGGTCTGACTGGTTACGAAGCAGAGCGTATAACGACTACAGCGACTTGTCAGGAGACTTCTCCACATATTGATAGTTGCATAGACAACTTACCATAACGATTCCCGGGGTACAGAAGCCACATTGGCTGCCATTGCCCATTGCAACACGTTCCTGAGCCGGGTGAGGGCTCTTGACGTTCCCGATGCCTTCGATGGTAATGACATGTTTGCCGTCAACACTCACCAAAGGTGCGAGACACGCATTGACTGACGCGTGGTAAATCTTTTTTGTTGTGGGGTTGTACTGTGATACGACCTGGACACCGACAGTGGTTAGCAAAGAACAGAACTACCCCACCGTCCATAACATACCACAGTGCAAGCCCCACATCCTCCTTCGGCACATCCCAACTTCGTCCCCGTAAGCCCAATGCCTCTCAAATACTCCAGCAACGTGACTTCTGGGTCCGCATCATCTAGCACGACCTTGGTGCCGTTGAGATAAAACCGTAGGGTATCGTCATAGTCGGCTGTGGCTGCAGCGAGCGACTTCACCGCGTCGACATCGACGGCCGGCGAGACAGCTCCAGGGGCCATGGTGGATCAGAACTGAACCGTATGCTGTTCCTCTAATTCGGCAAGGTCGATTGCTCTGTTCCGGCCTGTGGAAACATGGATGATTAGAAAGAATTGCAGGCGAAGGATTAGAGAACCGGGGTGGCGGGGCAGTGCCTGATAGGGCAGGGGAACACAAGAGACTCGCAGGGGAGATACGGTGCGGTTACAACATACCAAGACACGTAAGGACGCCTCGTAGTCCCGTGCCTTCGGTGTGGCAAACGGGGTTCGGACCTTTCCCACACCAGTGCGGACGCGAATTGCTTGCGATAAACCCTTTGACAATCTCTCCCGGATAATTAGAAAGGCCCAAGATCCCAAAAATTCGAAAAAGATCTGAGGCAACACGACAGGTAGCAGAGCTCCTTATATTCTTATATCTGCCAAGCGGACGGCCCGATAGACGAAGCGGGAGTGTCTGTCAGAATTGGGGGACAACATGCAAGACTGAAAAGTGCCCTAACGGCTAGAGGTTACGGCCTGTCCGCCACCAAAAAAGGAACGCCTGCAAAGGCTGCACGGCACCGGCACCAGGAAAGCGGGTAGGTAGCGACGCAAAACAGAGTGAACGAATCGAAGCGATTGCGTTAATAAACCTTATCAACGCAGCAAGCTGGGCTGGGCCGGGGGTGCCCGCATCTGCGATCGAAGAAAACGCATGGGCCCTGGTGGAAGCCGCCGATGGCCGTCGCCCTGCTCCACTCACGAGGCGGCGCCGCCCTGCCTCCACGGCGGGGTCCTGCTGCGCGCCCGGCGGCGGGGTGGCCCAAGGACCCTCCAATGCGCCGGTTCTTGCGGCCTGCGCTGGCCGGCTGGCGAATGGCGGGCGCCGCGGGACTTAGCCACGCGCTTGGTTGGCCGTCGAGCGTCTGCACGCGAGGTCTATTCGGCAGTAGGTAGGTGAGAGTGCAAATGAACGGTCTCCCTTAACGAGGATATGGTCGTTTCTTTTTGCGACGCAGCAACGGAGCTCGGCATCGCGGTCGATGGTGTGGGGAGAGGAAGGTCTGAGACCCCGAGCGATGAAATGGCGGATTCGCTCTCGCGTGCCCATTCCTTTGTCGTCGCATGTTGCGTGGGATGTCCGTCGCGGGTACGGATGCGTGTTCCGTGCGAGATTTACAGCAGGGCCTCCGCTTGCCGCGAGCTAGATCTTGGGGAACTGCATCGGCCGCAACCGCACGATCCTGAGAGGGCTCAGTGGACATAGGCGCTGTCCGCGGTGAAGAGCGAAGCATAGCAAGCACGTGCACGGTCACATGCGAGGTCTTACAAGCTTCGTAGGTCTAGACTGTACGCCGCGGGAAGTCCCGAGTAAGAGTCTCCAACCACCAAGAAACGTAGCGTTGGGCTTTAGAGCTTGCTACTCCGCACCTTGCAACAGATTGAATGAGGCAAATAGAATACATCTCAAAGGTGTGCAGAACAGAATAGTATCCTAATAGCATCCTAATATCTCAATCCCAAGTTCCGTTTTCACCGCCGCGCAATCGAATAGTCACGTATACCCCACATCCTCCCGCCCTTCTTCAACTCGCACCAGGTCTCCACCCCATCAAGCCCCTGCCCCCGGCTGGAAAGTTCCTCGCACTCAACAACACGCCCTTCACGCCCCTAATCTCCGCCTTAAAAGCTTCTATGGCATCCTTCTCCTTCGCTCCCTGCCCCGCCCCACCACTGCCCCCATAACCCCCTCCGTATCCGTTGCTGTAGTGCGGCGTCACGTACGTCAGCTCCGCGAGGTAGTTATCGAGGTCCGACAGCGCCTCCGCAGCCGACGAGTCGGCCTGCGCGCCCGCCTCGGCGCCCGACAGCAGCTCCGAGAGGTGCGAGCCCATGATGGACAGACGGGTCGAGTGCGCGTCCGCCACGGAGGGGGTTTCGGACTCGGGCTCGCCCCCCTGCGGGGCGTCCACCGCGGCGCCTCCGGCGGCGGAGCCGCGCCGCGAGAGCAGCGTCGGCGTCGTCTGCGTGCCGAAGTCGCGGTGGAAGAGCTCCTCGGGATCCTCGTCTTCCGACTCCGTGTCCTCGTCGTCCCCTTCGTCGTCCTCGGCGCCGCCGGCTGATGCGTCTCTCTTCGGCTTCCGCTTCCCCTCGCCCTCCGCCGGCACCCGCGTCACCATGCCCTCGAGCTTCTCGTTCAGGCCCTGCACTCCCTCCAGCGCGTGCGTCGCGTACTCGTGGCGTCGCTCCGCCAGCGTGGCTGCCATTGGCGCTATCATGAAGCGTGACGTTACGGCCGCGAGCCCGTATATAGCCGCTGTCGCGTAGGCGGTGTTGAGGAGGCGGCTGACTGTGACCAGCGGAGGCGGTTTCGTTGGCGTGGTGAGGAACTCGGGGTAGGTGATGATCGGAGGGACGTCGCGCGCAGGTGGCGGGTCGGAGCGGGCAACGGAGCGGGTCGTAGAGGTTGGAGTGTGCGGTGTGAGAGTCGGAGACGGGGACGAAGACGGCGTCGTGGTGCTGGTAGTGTTGGAGGTGGTGCTGGCGGGCACAGGTGAGGTTGGTCCGCTGGCGGTTGGACGAGAGGAGCTGTCGGGGCCTAGAAGCTTCGCGATGTCCTCGGCCTCGATGCCCTTGGACTCGAGGAAGGCGACCTTGCGCTCGCGCGGTGCATCTTTTATGCTGGGATCTTCTAGAAATCGTGCCGCTTGCTCGAGAAGTGTTCCCTGGCCGGGCTCGGTTGCGTCATTCGCCAGTGCTGATTCCTCCTTGGCTGCTTCTTTCGAGGGAGCCTCCTTCGATGCTTCCTTTTGCGTAGACAGGTCTTCTCGTGGCGATTCTCTTGTATTGGAGGAGTCCGACTCAGAGCTGGATGATCGCGCCCGTTGCCAGGCGGGTATTGAGGGTTTGGACATTGCGGCTCAAGCTGTTGGAGGGGTTTGCAGTGGTGCCGTAGAGCCGGAACAAAAACGTGGAAAGGGTAAAATCTCTCGGAGGCTTGTCGCATCCAATAGCCCTCAATCAGAGTGTGAATTGTTAGACGTCAGGTATCCAACAACGACTCCGTACGAACGAAGAGAAGCATTTTACGTTCAATCCCAGCCTCCGAGCATGGGGACCATGACCAAAGCTGGACCTCGGCATCCAGGTAGTAGCGACAGCTTAGTAAGAGCAGACCTCCGGGCTATCCCATCCGGTCTGGACTCTGGAGCCCGTCGTGCCTGTCAGCTCCCGTTGCAGCATCCCGCGCTACCCCGGAGACGGGAAGACAGAGGCAGCTTCCTCCTCCCTAGCGACTCGGCGCAGGCGCCCTGCATCCGACCCAGCCCTCTAAGCTCAGCTCCAGCAGAAGCGCAGGAGAGAGGCGCAAAATAGCGACCCCTAGCCGAGAGCAAAAAGACGATCGCCCGAAAACGCCCAGCAAATCGCAAGGCGCCTATCAGGAACTTTGCGCAATTTTGTTCTATTTTCCGCATGGCACAACGGCCAGTCAAGCGCCTGCGGCGGCTAAGCACCGAGTACGACTCCTCCGACGCCAACGACGATTGGGCGCCGGGCGCCCCTGCGGCCGCGAGGGACCGGAAGGACAAAGGCCTCTACTCCGCCAGGTACGTACGGCGTCTGCATGATGGGCGGCGGTAGGCGAGCAACGGGCAACCAAGCGACGCCGCAGCACCAAATGGCATGCACGCCTGCGCGCCGCGGCGGCGCCGCTGCCGCGCTCGCCCCGGGCATCGCCAGGAGGTGACACAAGGCGCTGCCGGTTGCCAGTTCGCCTGCCGGCCTTTGGTGCTGGCTCGCCCGTGGCTCGTCCCCCCTCACTCCTGCACCGAGGATCGACAATCGCGCCTGTCCCTCTCTTCTTGCACATTTCGCTGTCGAGGCTGCAATCGCGCCCGCGTTACACGCGTGGGCGGCGCAGCCCCCGACAACCACTCCGTCCCACATTCCACTAGAACCCGCGACTTCCTTCGCTGGACAACACCATCCGCCTATCTCCGCCGATCCACGCGGATCGTCCCAGTCCCTGTTCACTTCCACCCACTACCCGCAGTCTCAGAGCTGCTACGCTCGCCACACCCTCTCCCTGCCTCTCTACATCTCCCTACACCGACCAAGATATTTTCCACCATCCACATATCCTCAAAGCCGCCGCCACAATGTCAAGCCGTCGCCTCCGTCCGCGCTCCGCGCTAACCGCCGAAACCGCCGGCAACAGCGCCTCCAACCCGCCTCCGACGGCGACCGCCACCTCGACGCGCCCGCGCCGCGGCGCCGCAGCCGCCGCCCAGAGCGCCCTCGCCGGCAAGGCGACGACCATCGAGCGCAGCTCCACCTCGCCCGAGGACGCGCGCGGGGCCTCCAACGCCGGCTCTTCCTCGATCCACATGACGGTCAAATCGGCGCCCAGCAAGCTGCGCGAAGCGACGCGCGCCTCGGTCGCTACCGGCCGCGAACCGCGTAGCTCGCGCAGCAAGAAGAAGATCATTGAGGAGAGTAGCGAGGAGGAGGAGGAAGAGGAAGAGGACGAGGTGGAGGAGGAAGATGAGGAGGATGAGGATGCCGAGGGGGACGAGGACGAGGATGCCGAGGGTGATGAGGAAGATGAGGACGAGGAAGATGAGGATGCCGAGGGCGACGAGGACGTAGAGATGGAGGATGCGCCGCCGCCGCCGCCGCCGCCGCCTAAGGTGCAGACGAAGCTGGGACCGAGGTCGGGTAAGCCGGCTGTGACGGTCACGCCGGCCGTGGAGACTAAGGAGATGACCATGGCGGCTGCGGGGGTAGCGGATGAGGACGATGACGACGAGGAGTTGTCCGAGTTGGAGTCTCAGGCTGATATGGACGATGAGATCAACATCAACGGCCGCACAGTAGAGCCGTATGAGGATGAGGAGATGGTGGAGGAAGAAGAGGATGCTGAGGGCGACGAGGACGAAGAAGGCGGGAGCGATGAGGAGACGCCTGAATCGATGTCGAGGAGCCACACGCCTGATCTGAGCAAGTTGACGAAGAGGCAGAGGGCTGTGTATGAGGAAGCAGATTCTAGCATGCTTCTAGCCTTGTCAAACGGTGGGTTTTACCGCTGAGTTGTAGATTCTTTGATTAGACTCGGATGCTGACGACTAGAGCAGAGGCGCAAAAGAAGAAACATCTCAGCGCAGAAGAGTACGCCATGCGCCGGGCAGAAATGGCTCGTCGCCGCAAGAACCTCAGCGAGAAGCGCAACGAAGAGGAAAAGGTTAGTATTTTATGCATTGCGTGACTAGCTTGTACGCTGACGATCTACCAGATGGACACCATCAACCGCCTCCTTAAAAAGCAAGCCCCAAAGCGCCGTGGCCGTGCTACTGGACCTTCGGCCCTCGATGCTGATGCCTCCGAGGACGCAGATCAGCAAGAGCAGGAACGCCCAAATCCGGTCTATATTCGCTACGTGCAGAACGCGAATGGCGTCAGGATGGGCGTGCCGGAGGAGTGGTTGGCTGCACCAGTTGGAGAGTTGTTGAAGGGCACCATGGAGAAGGAAGCTAGGGAGGGTATGTGGTCTGGTAGGATGGTAGAGGAGACTGCCTAGAGTGGGATGCTGTGGTTGTGTAGATTAGGCGAAGTAGTTCAACACTGTAGGTTTGCTAGGTATTACTGGATCATGTTCAGCTATAGGGAAATGGTCAAGAATTAACTAAAAGATGCTCTATAGAGTGCTTCATGCGAAGGGTGAGTTATTGAGTGGTGTACTGCATCGTCTCGCCGCTTCTAGCTGGTCTATAAATTTGAATGAGTTACGATAGGCAAGTTGATGAACAGTTCCCAAGAGAACGGTTGATCCAAGAAGCTACCAAGCACCCACGTCGCAAGTAGCTGTCTTGTCGTTACCATAGCCTGCGGACGTGAAGATTTGGCTTTCATTTATTATTTTCTAAGTTCGTAAACCATAGAAAAGTGCTTTGAGTAGAGAACGAAGTGAGGTGCTGAGCCACGGTCATGGTCACGAGCTTCGTTGCCAGCCAATCAAATCACATGGCTCAGAGTTGACCAGAGCTCCCGCCGCCAACCTCAACAATGTTTAAGTCATTCCTCTCCCTCGCTTCGCCCCGCCTTATGACGCCCACGCAGAAAGGCAACATCTAAGTAATTCTAAGGAATTTCTTATGTAGCGCATGGCTTCCCGAAAGCTTGTGACCTCGAGTTACCGACCAACATGCTGTCCGCCTTCACAGCTCGGCCGATAGTCGAGCTCAAGCAACGGGACAAGTCGCGTATCGAGTCCATCCTCGCATACGGTACGATCCCTTCTAGAGACGTCTACTTCCTCCCCGTCTATATGACTTAATTACTGAGTTCTTGGCTTTGTTGTAGGTGATCGCGTCCTCGTCGGCCTACACACAGGCTCTCTCCGCATTTATCGCGTCAACGAGCTCCCCGCCGACCCACCCGTGTCCTCCCAGCAGACAAACGGAAGCCAGACCGACGGCCAAGTTGACGATGTCGAGTCCGCAGCGGATGCGCAGCCGCTACCTAAAGTGCGCCCGGTCGACCTCCTACGCGAGGAGGAGAAGTTCTCGCGTCGCCCGATCCAGCAGCTGGCCGTTATCAAGGAGGCGAACACTCTAGTCGCGCTGACGGATAACTACGTCAATCTGCATGATCTAGCGACTTACGGGCTGACGGAAAGGTTGGAACGCACCAGAGGAGCGTCTACGTTCGCTGCCACGTCGAACATCGTGAAGGATCCCGCAACTGGCATTCCCTCTATTGTAAGCCGGCTGGCTGTCGCGGTCAAGCGGAAAGTACTGCTTTGGGCATGGCGGGATATGGAGTTGGCTATGGACGATGAGGAAGGAGCTGAAAGGGGCAACGGTGTGGGCGGTAAAGAGATTGTGCTACAGGCTTCGGTGAAGAGCCTAGCGTGGGCAACAGGGACGAAGATTGTGGCAGGCATGGATTCTGGGTTTGTGCTCGTTGATGTGGAGTCGCGCGAAGTTACAGAGGTTCTTAAACCGGGATCTGCCCTCGGCGAAGCTGCGTCGCGGTTTGGCGCAGTGTCCTCATCGGGTATGGGATACATGGGCATGGGTAGCTGGGTGCCAAAGCCAATGGCAACGAAGCTCGCGGAAGGGCAAGTCCTGCTAGCGAAAGATGTGAACACTCTTTTCATCGAAGCCGAAACGGGTAAAGCTCTTGACAAACGGCAAATACCCTGGACTACTGCACCTGAGGCCATTGGCTACTCTTATCCCTATCTGCTAGCTTTACAGCCGGCCGCTAAGGGGGTATTGGAAGTCAGGAATCCGGATACCCTGGCTCTACTACAATCGATACCCTTGCAGAATGCTGCATATTTGCATGTCCCACAGCCTAATATCAGTCTTGCACATGCCGGAAAAGGATTCTTAGTTGCGAGCGAAAGACACATTTGGCGGATGGGCGCATTGGATTATGATACCCAGATTAGCGAGCTGATCAGCGGTGGACGATACGACGAAGCAATCAGTTTGCTAGAGATGCTGGAGGACACGCTCTTGAAAGATAAGGGGGGCCGACTGCGAGAAGTGAAGATGTTAAAGGCACAGAGTCTTTTCGACATCCGCAAGTACCGAGATGCACTGGATTTGTTTACAGAAGCGCGCGCGCCTCCAGCGAGAGTGATCTCGCTATACCCAAAGGCGATTGCTGGCGATTTATCCTCGGTGGAACCACCGGAGAACGGCGTTGCGAACGAGGCAGATCAAGATGAGACAAATGACGGAGACCCAGCAACTAGTCCAATGAAAACCGCAATGAATAGCCCTAGCGCGCCACTAAATCGGTCTCTGCTTAGGAAGTTGAAGGCTGAAGCCAAACCCCCGGAATCTGATACCTCTTCCATACGATCAGGGAAAGCTGGTGAAGCCAGTGACACTGGTAGTATCCGAGGCAAGCACTCAGAAACAGTTCCAACGGACAAGCCACTCGGTAATAATAAGGTTTTATTGGTGTAATATTGTTGCGTTCCAGCGCTAACTATGTATAGAAGGCCGCGATCTCAAGATAGCCGTGAACGAGCTCTGCGCTTTCCTCGCCCAGGCCCGAGTCCAGCTCCAGAAACACATCTCCTACGACGGTAAACTCAAACAAACTCAATCTCTCCCCACCGACAGTCAAGCCGAAGCTTCGTCAAAACCTCCCTTCCATCTCTTCATTGCCGAGGACCATACTCAAGAACATGCGAAAAACGAGCATATCGACTGGGAGCAGAAACTGCGCGAAGTAGCTACTCTTGTAGATACGACGCTATTCCGAGCATACATGCTGGCTCGCCCAGGCCTAGCGGGATCATTATTCCGCCTTGACAACTTCTGCGATCCAGCCGTGGTGCGCGAAAAGCTATACGAGAATGCACGATATGCGGATTTGATCGATTTCTTGCATGGCAAAAAGTTGCACCGAGAGGCTCTTGAATTGCTTGCTAAATTCGGGCAGAAGAAAACAAGGAGAGAAGAAGAAGAAGATAAAAAGAAAGACGAAGAAAAGCCAAAAGAAGAGACTGTAGGAGAAGGGAAAGAAGAATCGGCTGCCGCCGATGAGCCTTCGGAGAGCACCGACAGGAAGGAGGACACCAAGCGAGATCATCAAACCGCCAAGGACACCAAATCTGACGATGACATCGACATCGAGGATGTACCACCTGCACTACGTGGGCCGCATCGCACAGTTGCTTACCTGCAGCAACTGCCCCCTGACTTGATCGACTTGATCCTGGAGTTCGCCGAGTGGCCACTCAGGGCAGACCCCGACCTCGGCATGGAGATCTTCGTGGCGGATACAGAGAACGCGGAGACGCTGCCGCGACATGCAGTGCTGGACTTCTTGCACCAAATTGACGAGGGGCTGGCTATTCGGTATCTGGAACATGTCATCCATGAACTGAATGACTTAACCCCCGAGTTCCACCAGAAGCTTGTAGAAGCGTATCTGGAACGTTTGAAGGGGGGAAGGGAGAATGGACTGGAAGAGGAGGAGATCAAGAGGTGTAAGGAGAAGTTAGAAGCTTTTTTGAGGAGCAGTGCGCAGTATAATCGGGCTAGGGTGTTCAGGTTATTGCCTACTGATGGTACGTTCTTCGCATGTGCTTTTGCTTTCTGTTGCTTGAACATCACTTTGTGGGAATGCAGACGTGCCATAGAGAGGCTAATGATTTATTTCTGCACCACTACAGAACCCGATTTCTTTGAATCACGCGCCATTGTTCTCAGCAACATGGGCCAACACAAGCAAGCTCTCCAGATCTACGTATTCCAGCTCAAGGATTATGCCAAGGCTGAGGAATACTGCAACCAAACCTACCTAATCAATACACATACATCTCAGCCTCCTCCCAGCTCCGCCGCCGTTGCTATGACCCACGCTACTTCCACCCCACTCAACCGTCACACCTACCCCTCTACCTTCGACTCATCCATATCACCTTCCTCTCCCGAACATCCCACCTCCATCTACCATGTCCTCCTGTCGCTCTACCTCTCTCCACCGCCGCCGCACGAACCTAACTGGCCCGCAGCCCTTGCCCTCCTATCCCGCCATGGTGCTCGGCTCCCCGCCTCAGCCACCCTCGACCTCGTCCCGGACGACGTCGCCGTCCGCGACCTCGAGCCGTACTTTGCTGGCCGCATGCGCGCCGCGGCGGCAGTGCGCAACCGCGAACGCGTCGCGGCGAGGCTGCACGGCGTGCGCAAGGCGGCCGTGGACGCGGAGCTGGCGCTAGGTCCAGCGGAGAGCGGGTTCGCGGACGTGCATCATGGTGGGATGGGTATTAGTGGGGGGGCGGCGGCCGGGGGACCAGGCGCAGGGAAGAATAGGAGGGTCGTGGTGACGGAGGATAGGCATTGTGCGGTTTGTCATAAGAGGTTTGGCGGGAGCGCCATTAGGGTGTATCCGGACAACAGCGTTGTTCATTACGGGTGTATAGGGAGGCCGAGAGGAACAAGCGGGGGTGATGGTGGCGGGTGGGGTAAGGAAGGAGTGGGGTTGAGAAAGGGGAGGGGTTGGGATGGGTAGGCAGTCTAAGAACGTTTATGTGGGCGAATGGCGGTGATACCCCGGCGGTAAGCGTCATGTGAACTGTGGAGACGAGTAGTTAGGGCGCTGCTTTCCACGCATAGTTTATGTTTAGATTATATCTGAAGTCATTTTACGTTTGAATGTTTGAATTGAAGCTGAATTGTCTTACATGCGCTATTTAGTGCGTTCGTCATGGTGCCCAGATAACTTCTAATGCCTGCCATCCACTCACTCATATTGATCGCTGATGTTGAAGCAGATTTCCCACTAGGCACCTAATTAATACTGCATATAACTGTAGCACTCTCAGTCACTTTTATGGTGCCTGTTCTCTCTTATCCTAGATCCAAATGTCATCCGCTATTGCTTAGGATCACATAGGGATTGCTGAAACAAGAACACAGCTATCTGGGACAGTCTAAGGATTGTTTCGAGCGTGTCTGCCGGTATTTGGACGCCACCCGAGTAAAACCGCGCCGTCTATTGTCTCTCAAGGGCGCCATGTCCCTGGCTCGCACGCCTGTCAATCCGCCTCATCCATAACCTCCTCGCCGTAATTTTCCTCTTCCTGCGCATCGTCTGCGGGCGTTGCACCGCCCGCCGCGGCCGCGCGCTTATCGTCCTCCATGCGCGCCGTCAGGTATGCATTTATTTCATCCTGGAGCTGAGTAGCCGTGGCGCGCAGAATGGCCAGATGCGCCTCGGGCGAGTCTGCTGGTGTCTCCGAGGTCGAGGGCGCGAACTCGTTCGAGAGAGGAAAGGAGGCCATTATTTGGCTGGCAGAATTCGTGTACGTAGCAGTCAGTGAGGGCGGAGCCATGGTGGTGACGGCGAATCTCTTTTCAAAGGTGCTTGTGTTTGGCACGTAGCAGATTTTGCTTGCTGGTTGGAGATCAAACCATAGCTAAGTTTTGCTGCGCCACATGCACGTGTGCGGATTGTGTGGCGCGTCGTGATGCATCCGGACCCGCCCTGACGATCCTCCACGCAACGCCGTTGTCCGCGCCGTAGTGAAAGCTGAAGCATATACGCTGCAGGCCTGCTTCTCTCTCCTGCTAGCTTATCCGTTTCTTGCGATTTTACCAAGCGCCCGCACGGCTATATCGCCTTGCATTATACCGCTGATGCGCCCCGATCTGTGCGCCCGCACACCTGCCACACACTCTCCTTGCGCCGTCTGAGATTAATTATCCGCCCATTACAACCGCCGCGCGTGTGTAACGGCGCCGAACAATGACATCGTCGCCCGCCCGCGGCGGAGGCGGCGGCCCTCCTCCTCGTCCCCCGCCCGGCCCGGCGCTCAACTCCCCGATTAACCTCCCTCGCACGCGCAACACGTCCATCTCGAGCGACTCGTCCGACGGGTCGCAGCTCACCTCCCGCTCCGCCTTCAAGCGCTCGCCGTACCAGCAGCAACAACCGCAGCAGCCGCAGTCCCAGCAGCAGTCGCGACAGGGAAGCCTCTCGCCTGCGCAGTCTGGCCCCTCCGATGCTGGCTCGCACGCCCACGCGCGTCCTGGGCCGCAGGTGCGCCAGGTGAACGACCTGCCCTTGCGCAACTACGACGGCCCGAGCGAGAGCGGCGCGAGCACACCACAAGGCGGCGGAGGCGGAGGGCGCCTCGGCCACCACGGCCACCACGGCCATCGCCGGCAGCATTCGCAGGGCTTCTTCGAGCCGTCGCTCCCCACGGCATCATCGCACCATCTACACCAGCCGCAGCACCAACAGAGCGCCGGCGCGATGTCCAACCTGACGGCCTCGCAGATCGCTGCCCAGGCCGCCATGCATGTTCAGAACCCGCAACACACCCGGAAGCGCTCCCAGACCATACCGGACCCGTCTGGTGTCGGCAGCACCAGCGGCCAGTCCCAGCAGCCGTATCATGGTGGCGGCGGGCGCGGTCGGGGCGCGACGGCGCAGTCCCCACCACCGCCGATGCCAACGGCGAACAGCTCACCAGCCCTAGGTACGGCGCCGCAGTCGGCACAGATGCAATATCAGAATGGATTACTCGGCGGGAACAGAATGGCCGCGACGACGGCGGCCAACGTGGCGTTTCCTCGCAGTCCGCTGCACTCCCCGGGGGAGCAGGGCGCGGGAAGCGCTAACAGCGGGACGGCATCGCCCGCGCCGCCAATCGAACGCGAAGTGCCTACGATAACGAAGCCGAGCAAGGAGAAAAGCAAGATGAAGTTGTTCTCCAAGCCCAAGAGCATTGGAATCTCGCGAGACCGCGATACCGAGCGCAAACACCCACCGTTGCCGTCACCCGGTCGCGGAATGGGCATGCCGGCGCGCATGGCTATGATGAATGCGTCGACGACCAGCTTGGCTGAGTCTGTTGGTGGTGGAAGCGGAGGCGGCAGTGGCCAGACATCTAGCACCGCATCGCTATACTCGAGCGCCAATGCATCCACGTCAACATTAGTGCCAAATGAGCGCGAGCGCGAAGCTGCGAACCGCGCTGCCACGTTTGCAGCCGGAACCGGAGGCGACAAGCCGGAGAAGGACTCGAAGCACAAGCATCACTTCTTGTCGCGGCAGAAGAACAAACTCAAGGACAAAGACGACTATCACAACCTTCCCCTTTCGTCGGCGAACTCAAGTTCTAGACCAACAGATCCGCACGCGCCCCAGCCCCTATATTCCTTTGCGGCTCCGTCGTCGCCTGGCCACTCGAGCACTTTCGCTAAGAGCATGAGCGGGTTGGATCTGCGTCATGGAGGCAGAGCACTTCGTGAGAAGAAGAAGGAAGAGAAGAGTAGCGCGTTGGCTAGTAGCACTCTGGTTGTTGATAGTACTTATGGTCGGGAGCGGCAACATTCTTTTAGTACGGAGCGCTCCGAGTGGACCGGTGGAGCCAGCACTCTGGGGGCTGGCGGTAGCAGCTTCGGGCATAGTGCTGGGACCGTATCCCACAACTACCCTGCCGAGATCACCCCAGAAAAGGTCGCACAGCTGGGAAGCACCTTTGGGCTTCCGGGCATGACGCCCGACGACGCATGGCCGCTGCTTAAGGCGCGACTGCTAAATATCTTCGAGTTAGAAGAGCCGCGGCCTCCTGTGGAAGACTTCAATGGCTTGGTACTACTTTATCTATGGCGGTGCATCCAGAGGCGCCAGCCAAGCGTTATTGTGGAGGATTTGTCCGAACTCTTAACGACGGGTTTCTTATCCCTAGACCAGACATTAAGACGGGTGCCTGACGAGCAGCTGGTGCTTAAGCTGGTGGAAATGTGGTTGAACGTTTTGTCGACCATATTACCTTTTCTCCAGGCCGTCTTTCTTCCACTCGACCTCGAGTTCCGCGGCCGCGGAAAGCTCATGACAAAAGCAGAAGCAGCCGAGTTTTGGGGCGCAACGCTCCCAGACGCCGGCGATTCACTTCCGCATCGACCATCCACAACCTCGACCAACACCCTTTCCAGCGACGATGATATAGCGACATCGTCGCCCACAGGGCTCATCCCAATCAACACCAAAGGCTTCTTCCCAACCCTCGGAGACGAGCTCGACGTCCGCCGCATTACTCTTCTCACCTTCCGCGATGCCGTCATCCTCCCACGCATCGATACCCTCATGGCCATCTTCTCTCGCCTCTCTCTCGAATCCCTCAACGCGGTCGAGCCGTCTCCGTCCCCTATCCCCACTCCGCCCCCTCCTGGCATAGGTCTTACTGGCTCGGCTGCAAACAACGGCAACTCTACCCTCGCTGCAAGCGGCCTGTCGAGCTCGGGCTCTCCAGGAAATCCGCTCACTCCATTTGCAGCCGCACACCTAGCCGACTCAACGGGCAGTACCGCCGTCGGTGCAGACGGCAGGCCCAGCACGGCGGCGAGTTTGGACCCGGCGACGGCGAGCTTCACGAGCCAGGGCAGCACGCTACTCGAAAGCAGCGTCAGCTCGGGCAGCGCTGCGGGCGGCACCACCGCCGCAGCAGCATCGCACGCGGCGGCTGCGGCGGCTGCGGCCCGTTCTCGTGCCACGAGCAACACGTCGGCCGGTTCGTTTCACTCCGGAACCAGCGCCGAAGGCCGCATCTCAACAAGCGACGAGTGGTCGCGCCACCGCAGCAACAGCGCGAATGCGAACGCCAACGTGCCGCGCGTAGCCGGCGGGGCGGCGGCGTCCGGCGGCCGCGCGCCGCCCATGACGTCGGCGCAGGTCGCGGAAATGGTGGGCCGGTTGCTGCAGTGCGTGTCAGTCGTCGCGAGCGTCCAGAGCGGGGACGAGGCACAGGCGAAGATTGAACGGTTGGCGAAGGAGCTGAAGTATAATTGGCTAGGTAGGGGCCGAACTGGTCGGCAGAGACGGGGGTTTGTAGGGGCGAGGAGAGGGGGTGGGGTGGTTCAGTTGAGGGAAGGGGCGCAGGGCGGCGGAGGATTGAGTGTAGGTGCCTAAAGGGCGCAGTTGTATTCTATTGTGTGACAAAGTGACGAATGACGCGCAGTTGGGTTGGGGTCGTGTTCTGCATTCGTGTGTATGGAGGCGTATGAAGTCGAATTGTGCGCTTAGGCTCGGGCGCGGCGATAGGAGTCATCGGTCGAAATGGCGCTGGTGCTGAGACCACCGCCTCACGAGAATTTGAAATTGCCCAATGTTAGTTGTCCGTGGAATGTTGCCGTGACTGAATCTATCAACTGTTGGCCTAGGAGTTACATCCCCATCCAAACTCTTGATGTACTCAGATACAGTTGCAACGAGGTAAGTCTTAAGGCGTCTGTGCATTGAGTACTTAAATTATTCCAGAACCTGCTTGTTATCTGATCCTGTGCTTCAATCATAACTGCAACTCCATGGACACTTGGTTTTAGGAGAACATCCAAAGTCTCATGAGCCGTCCTACTTCGTCTTTTTTTGATATATCCAGATGGCTTATAGTATATAGTTTCGAATGTATTGAAATCATCTAATATAATCTCCATATCTAAGTGCTTTCCTGTCGCTATTTGAATAAGAAACAATGATTCGCTAAGGCAAGTACATCCCAACGATGTGGTGAAGTTGAATATGATCACGTGACTACAAACCATAGCAGCAGCTCAGCTTGCGGGACATCTATCGGGCCGAGGAAGTTTAGAGTTCCATTTCGCACCCGCCTCCAAATTTCCAGCACCAACTTCCACCATCTCCCTGTGCCTTGTTCTCATCCACGGTGCTCTTTGTCGGCCACGCTTCTCTCTTCCACGGAATACCCGCTCCCTTTGCAACTTTATTTGCACGAGAAAAAGGCCTGGTCACGTTCACACCACTGGCGTTACTTCGCCGCCTACTTGCGCGGTCCAAGATCCCTCTTCCCGCAAGCTTCCTCGACATCTAGTCGTTTGAGCTGCCATGGACGGAGGACCGAACATCTCGGAAATTCTAGCAGCTTTAGGTACGTTATTCTGCTTTATGCGCATACTTTCAACGCATCACAGCGCTCATTTCTATTCTTTGAATAGCTGGCCAACCCAATGCCGGTGGAACGCCATCCCAGTCAGCCACGCCCCAACAGCAGCAGCCTGCCGCAGCGGCATATGGCGCTCCTGCAGCAGGAGCTCCTGCACCCGCGGGCTATCCGGGAGCGCTGACAACACCGACGCCGCCTGCCGGGGCAGGCTTCGCGCTTCCACAGCCAACGAGCACGGGGCATGTTGACCTAAGGAACATCCGGGCCGTAAACTCGGGATCCGTCAGCTATAGCGATGCATTAGCCAAAGCACGTGGATTTGCAGCTGAGCGCGGCGTGAGTACCTATGATGGTCGGAGCGGCGCTGGCTCACCACGCGATGACCCTCGCGGCTCCTCAGGTCGCGCTTCGTATCGCCGCTCGCGCTCGCGTTCGCGTTCTCCTCCTCGTCGCGACCACTACAACCCGTATCGGGACGACCGCCGCGGCGGTGGTGGTTATCGCGACCGTTCGCGCTCGCCATCGCGCCGCGGAAACTTCTCGCCTGCGCCAGGCGGCGGCCGGGGACGCGACGGTTTCCGCTCGCCTATCGGCAACAATGGTCGTGAAGAAGACAATCAGGAGACCATTCTCGTTGATTCGGCGCTCGTCGGCCTCGTCATCGGCCGGCAGGGTGAAAATCTGCGCCGCGTCGAACAGGACACCGGAACGCGTATCCAATTTATCACTGGGCCAGATTCTGGCAGTGCGCAGCGCCAGTGCCGCATCACAGGCAATGCACGCTCACGCCTCGACGCCAAGCGAGAGATTTACCGTATCATTGATGAAAATGGTGGGAACCCTCCACGTGAGACCGGTCCTGGTGGACGTGATATGCCTGGCAGTGTGAAACCGAACCAGCCACTTCTACGCGAAGGCGAAAATAGCATCCAAATTATGGTACCAGACCGGACTGTTGGTTTAATAATTGGCCGCGCTGGTGAAACAATCAAGGATTTGCAGGAGCGTAGTGGATGCCATGTCAATATCGTGGGCCAAAACAAGAGTGTAAACGGACTGAGACCCGTCAACCTAATTGGAAGTCCGGCCGCCGCCGCAAAGGCGAAAGAGTTGATTCTTGAAATCGTGGACAGTGATACGAGGAACATGGGGCCGCCTCCTAGGGAGAGCCGTGGGGGTGGCGGAGGAGGTGGTGGTAGTGGATACGAAAATCACGGGGGCAGTGATGGCAAGTTGAATGACCATGTGACCGTTCCGAGTGAGGCCGTGGGAATGATCATTGGCAAAGGCGGTGAAACGATCAAGGAGATGCAGAATTCCACCGGATGTAAGATCAACGTTGCACAAGCATCGGGGGCCGACATTGATCGCGAAATTGGGCTTGTGGGCTCGAAAGCTGCAATCGAGGCCGCTAGGCAGGCGATATTGGAGAAGGTTGAGACAGTAGTGAGCGTAAGCGCCTCTTCTAACGCAGACGAAAAGTACATTACTAACTTATCCGTTTCCATACAGCGCGATAGCAAAAACGGCGGGTTCGGAGGCCGTAGGGGTGGCCGTGACAACAATAGTGCTAGTGACCCGTACTCACAACAGCAGCAAGCGGCATACGGACTCTATCAGCAACCTGGCCAGAATCAGTACGCGGCCCAACAAGCGGCCCCGGGAACTGGTACAGCCGGTGCTGGTGATGCAGCTGATCCCTCCATGGACCCTAACAATGACCCGCGGTACGCGCCTTGGGGCGGCTACCAGAATTATGTCGCCATGTGGTATGCTGCCATGGCGCGCCAGGGACAGCAAGCCGGAGGTGAGCAACCGAAGCCGCCTGGAGCATAAGGTGGTGGATCCGAGTTGCTGCTGCTGTCAAGTGTGCCTGCATCATCGAGTGATCCTGATGAGATTTGAGAGACCATGATCCGCACACTGCACGCGCGCGCGACTTTTTGATGAGTGCCTGCTAGCTGCTATGCGTGCATGCATGACGATGATGCGTTGACTGTGTCTCTTGATTCGATTTGGCAACAACCGCAAAAGCATGACGTCCTAATGGCTCACACCTCACAACCTCATCCAACTCAGCGCCATGACGGAAAATTTCCTAAAAGTGGTTTTGCACCTTCTGACTTTACTCGATACCCGTCTTTTCACTCTTCCGGATATTTTATTCATTCTCCGACATAATGGGTTCACTCTACTTGAAAAGGTTCCGTCGGCTAAGGAAGACAGCCTTTGCGCGCGTTTATGACCGACACCTCCGTGCGCAACTTGCTTTTGCAGCTTGAGGCTAGTCTTGGATGATGACTATGCGGATTCTCACCACACCAGACCGTTTGCACGCGCGTACCTCAGCAGCTATCGTGTTGTGACTGAGACGCTCGCGCTCTCAAGTGTTACAGCCTCTCAATTCGTGGACAGCTCGTGACGAATGGCGCGCACGCCCTTTGAATGCTCACTCACTCACGGACCGGAATCTCTACCTTTATCCAGTGGCTGCTTCTGCTAGTTTTGATCGGGACACTGCTTCTTGAGTTTTTTCCGCCTACTGCAACCTGGATACCTGCTTTGCCATTTTGCTACGGTGCTTTTCTCTGCAGTTACAGAGGGAGATAACTACGTCGACCGAAAAACGAACCAAAGCCCGAACTCCCACCATACGAATGAACACGTGCTTCATTTTTTAAGTCTTTTTCCCGGCGGTGATGGTTATGTTCTGGGGCTGCACCATATTGCTTTGCCTTGCTTGCCACCGTCTGTAGTTTCGGGGAACCTGCTTGAAGAATACCTGGGCCGCGTGAGACGACTGACGTAAAGCGGAGTCCGGCGAATGCGAATGCAAGTGATTGCTGGGCGGCACGTTTGTAAAGGAAGTTTCCAGTATTTTATAGTAGCTCACTAGTTTCTAATTTGATATGCATCAAAATGGATTGTGAAGACCGGTGAACACGACCTGGACTATAGTAGAATCAGACACGGAGAAAGGTGCGTACCAAACAATGGCAGAACCGCTTTCTACTGCAGCCTCTAGAGCGACTTTAAAATACCAAATCGACAGCAAATCAAGTCAAATGAGACATACGTTTTTTAAGCTTAATGTCGCCAGAAGAACCGCACGACCACTAATTTCCGCTCAAATCCGACCCTATTTTCTTCAACACTTTTCTCAGCGCAAGTACCAAAATACACTCCCTGCAAGGACTAAATTTTCCACTGCAGTCCGAATTCCAATCCAACCAATCCCAAACAATAAAGGCCCCGTGTAAAGCGCAATTGCCACTCAAACTCCTAGCTCCCTCACAGTTCCTCATCGTTCTCGTGTCCCTCTTGCTCAATCGTCTGGCTCAGCGGGCCCTTCTTAACCATGAGCGTCATGACCTCGTAGAGGGTGTCGGCGGCCGCCATGGTGGTGTGCTCGGCGTTGGTGTCGTAGGCCGGCGCCACCTCAACGATGTCGGCCGCGACGAGATTGACGCCTTCGAGGCCGCGGATGATGGTGCGCAGCTCGCGCGTGGACCAGCCGCCCGTCTCGGGCGTGCCGGTCGCGGGGGCGACTTCAAAGCGGAAAGGAGACACGATGTCAGCCACGACAGTATATCCGCTAGAAGTTCGAGCTAGGACGAAAAGAACGGATTGAAAATTTCAACTCGGGTATCGGCAAAATCACTCACAAGCGGGATCCAGCGTGTCGATGTCGATGCTCAGATAGACGGGCTTCTCGGTGCCGACGCGCTCCCTGATCTTCCGGATGATGCCGTGCATGCCTATGGTGTCGATCTCGCGGGCCTCGACGATCTCGAAGCCGCAGTAGCCGTCGTTCTCGTAGTCGGACAGGCCCGACAGCGTCGTGCGGATGCCGGCGTGGATGTTGCTGTCGTTGGCCAGGAGGCCTTCCTGCGACGCGTGGTAGAAGTAGGTCCCGTGGTTGATGCTGGCTTGCTCGCTGGGAGCCCCACCGAATACCTTGGGCCGCCACGTGTCGCTGCAGAAGTCGTGAGTGGTTAGCGGAATTGGTCTGCTTGTTGACGCTGGGCAGGGAGGGATAGGGCTTACAGATGGCTATCGAAGTGGATCACGCTGACCGGTCCGTACTCTCGGTTGACGCTCCTCAACAGGGGCAACGTGATGGTGTGGTCGCCGCCGAGGGTGATTACGCGTGGGAGCGTCTTGCCTTTCTTTGAGGGGCCCTTCTTCTTCGCGTCGGTGGCCGGGGCGCGGGAGAGGATGCTGTTGTGGCCTTCCTCAATTTGTTGAATGGCATAGGCATTATCGTACCTAGTTCCCGGGGGAAGAATTTCGTTAGGCTTATACAACGTACAAACTGACGCCGTAACCTCCAAGAAAGGGGCATATGCAACATTTCCAAAAAGACAGAAAATCTTCACCAATCCGAAGAAAACAAGCCAATTGCACACTTACGACGTGACGGGGATATCTCCGCAGTCGAGAACCGTAGCCCAGCTATTGAACGGGTTCGCGTCCAGAGGCACGTTGTAACCGCCGCTGAAGCCGACCTTGCGTGAGCCTTTTTTTCATGTCGCCACAAGTAAGCCTGGGTTGCTTGGCCACCGGTTCACCTACTATAGGTTTAGGCGGCGTGAACCTTGTCTGATGCCGCTGGGCCCGAAGCGGGCACCCGGGCGGTATGACGTGCCCGTGTCGAACGGCGCGCCTGCAGGTTGAGTGGTTAGACGTGTTCCCGCAGCAGAATGTACTTACGTAGCGACGAAGTACGAAACGCGAAATTCAGTGAAAGGACGTAATTGGGTGGTCGGATAACTACGACTTGGGGTCCCAGTGGCGCAGGAAGCCGCTAGGATACGTTTACTTACCAATGAATGCAATATCGTACTTCGCGTCGTGGCTCGCGAGACACGGGAAGTACTGGATGCGGCCAAAAGTCGCAATGCCCGAGAAGACGGAATCGGCCTACGCAGCGGTAAATTCTATCAATTGACCGATTCTGGCGCTTACCAACGGCGAAGCAACATTAGAAGAACCTCATCTCACCTGAGTCCCGCCGTCGCCAGGAAGTGTGTTGTACCAGAGCTGCTTGTGAGGCCCCTCGAAGGTTTCCTGGTCGTGGTGACCATGGGCAGCCACAAGGGCCGCAAGGGCGCCGGCAACAGTTGCCAAGACCTTCATCGCCATTCAGGATGTGTGTTTGAGATAGCTTCACAGCTCTAAGGAGGACTGAAAGCAGGCAATTGCAAGAGGAAGAGGTAGAGGAGATTGAAGACCAGAAGGAGAAGCTAAGGATGGAGAGGTGGAGAGAAAGGAAAGAAAAGAAGCTCCCCCGCGAACGAAAATCAGTCAGGCCATCCTAGCTGCCTGGCTTTGTATGTACACGTCGATCAAGCCGGAATCACACGGCGCGTTAGGTAAACCGGTCGATTGGCCGGTCCCGCCAGCCTTTGGAGAGAGCCAGAGTGGGCGGCGGGGAAGGGCCGAGAAGCGCCCCAGGACGGCGGGTCGTGGTACGTACGGCCTGCGTGCGCTCCATGGTGTCGCCACCCGCGGCGCCTGCAAGCATTGCTCCTACGGCGAGGTACCCCTAGAACGGCCATTGCTCGCTGCGCGAGCGGAGCGCGCTGGGTCGCGGCCGAGGCGGCGAGGCCAATTGACGTCGAAGTGGAGCTGCGCCATCCCGGGAGCTTGAGCTCGGGCCCCTCGTCGCGGGGCACTGCAGAAGTGCAGAGAGTGCAGGGAGCCAACGGGCGCGCAAGTCAGTCCGCCATCCAATGGATCGGCCGGTTAGGTAAACGGACCTAGGACGGCGTTGTGACTTAGGCGGGCAAGGCTGTAAGAGCCCTTATCGCTCCAATCTGTCTTCTGCTTTGAAAGTATCCCATCTAGCTCGCGCGCACATCAGACGTCGATGATGAGATGGATGCCGAACTGAACCTGGAGGGGGGCTGGGAAAATCGATATTGAAATCTCAGCCGCGACGCCTCATTTGTCCGCTGCAATTACTTGACCTTCTTACGTACTGTGGCTTTTACGTACAACCGCTGACCGCGGACGCTATTTCGTAAAACCACAGCGATTGCTGGATAATCGGTGAGCGAAGCGACCGGATCGAATGCAACTGGAACGCGCTTTTGTTTTACGGCAACAATCTGAAGTGCAGCGACGGCAGCAGGCCAACGTGATGGGTGTCCTGCCATCCGCCGGCCACGGCGCCCAGAGCAACGCAGCCGCAGTAGCAGCACCACTTCGCGAGACTTCCCGTCGGACCTGCGTGGGGCCGGCCCAGACCCTCAAACAGCCAGGACATTTCCAGCAGGAGAAGGCTTGTGTGGCTTGTTTGCTTGGTTTTGCCCGATAAGCACCCCGTCCTTGTGTGCTGCGGCGATCGCCCTCATGGCAGCAAACGTGCAGCGTCGGTGATAATCTTCGAATGCAGCTGGCACAACTGAGCGGTCAAGGGTCCTGCGGGATTTGTTATCGGGAGTCGGATTTCCTGCCGAGAGCTCTTCATGCCACTCCCGAGCATTTGCGAAAGTATGGAAATTAGTTGGGCTGGTTGGATTCAATTTGTGCGTAAAAAGAGCCCACCGGAAATAGTCTGTCATATCAATGTTTGCTAAATCTTTCAAGTTGAACAAAGTAATAATCCTCTCTCCAAACGATCCGGACATCTATCGTTACTGGTAATCTACAGAACTGTTAGGGATGGACGCATATTTTCGGTCCCCATTCTAATTCCCCCTTTTTTTTTGGGCAGTCGTCAAGTATTTTCGTAACATCGTGAAGAAATCAATCCCTCTGCTGACCCTCGTCTCGTTCTCCCGCGTTCTCCTCTTCCTCCTCCCCCTGGCCCCCCAACAGCCCCGCCTCCCCGCTCTCCGCCCGGTCATCATGATCCAGCCTGTCCAACGCATTCTTAACCTGCTTATCCCAATTGCTAAACGCGACGATACCCCACTCGATGAAGCCGACCAAATAGAGAGCGATGCACTGCCCAACCCATAGGCCCGCCAGGCCCCAGCCGTGGAACGCGAGCCAGATGCCCAGCGGCAGGGCGCCGCAGTAGTAGCTGACGATGTTGACGGCGGCGCCGACGTGCTGGCGGCCCATGCCGCGCAGCGCGCCGCCGCAGCTGCCGTTGAGCCCGTCGGCGATCTGGAACAGCGCCACGTAGGGCATCACCTCGGCCGTGAGGCGCACGACGCGGGCGTCGTCGTTGAAGATGCGGGCGTAGACGTCCTTGACGGCCATGAGCACGGCCAGCACGACGGCCCCGAGCACCATGCTGAGCACCGCCGCCGTGTTGGCCGAGCGCGCCGCCGCCCGCGCGGAGCGCGCCCCGAGCAGGTTGCCGACCCGCGCGCTCGTCGCCACGCCCACCCCGAAAGGGATCGTGTTCATCACCTGGTCCGTCGTCATGATGACCGACTGGGCCGCCAGCGGTATGGTGCCCAGCTTGCCGGCCGCCAGCGCCACGATCTCGAACGCCCACCACTCGGTGCCCACGTGCACGATGCCGAGCAGCGCTAGCCGCGTGAAGGTCCACGTGTTGGTCAGGCACTTGCGCGTCCAGCCGCCCCAGCACTCGTGGCCCGCGACGAAGCGCGAGTACAAGACGAGGAGGAGGAACGAAAGCCAGTACGAGATGCCCGTCGCGATCGGGGCGCCGAGCAGGCCGATTTTGAACGTGTAGACGAAGAGGAAGTTGAGGCCCGCGTTGATTGGCGACGTGATGAGAAGCACGTAGGTGCCGGGCCTCATGATTTCTGGGTCATGTTGGTGAGTCTGAACGTTTCAAGTGGATAGGACATCGAATGAATGGTATGGTAGTACCTTGCGCCTGCAAATACTTCTTCATGGCCTCGAAGTAAACATAGCCTAGTCCTCCAGGAACCAAGACACTTAGGAACTTGGACGAATCATGAGCGATGTAGTCCTCTTGCCCCAGGGCCTCGAAGATCGGCTCCGAGAAGATCCATATCAGAGCGATCGGGAGGTAAAGAATGCCGAGGGCAATGAAGGCCCGCTGCAGGATCACTCCGAGGTCGTGCGGGTTCTTGCTACCAGTGAAACTGACAGACGCCAGTGTGTCAATGGCCGTTGTGCCTCCGAGAGCAATGAGCCAAGCTGTGGCCATGGCAAACATGTACGAAAACGCAGCAGTTGCCAGCGCTTCCGGTGAGAGGCGACCAACGATTAGGACCGAAATCGTTTGAAGCGAATTCTGTAGCGTGTACGCCAGAATCACTGGAACTGAGCCTTTGAATAGTATCCACAACTCGGAAAGACTCTGTCTCCACCAAGGCCCATCGTCCCCAGCCACATCGTAGACGTCGCCTGCTTCTTCATCATCGGTAGGTTTCGGGAGAAGAGCGGTACTCTCGTCCGGAGGTGTGTCCGCCATCACGTCTCGGGAACTCCATTTGCTCCCTCGCCGAGGGCGAAGAGCGTTGGGGAGAAGATCCCCGGCGGTTTCTTGTGACTCCTGGCCTCGCATTTTGCCAATGGCGATGTGCGAAAAAGTAGAAAGATGTAAATATGAAATCGACGAGGCCGAGTGGCGGCGATCGAATAATGATCAATCGAACACCGGCCTCGTTGCTTCTGGCAACGACCTCACTGATAACCGTGTCCGGTTCAATCTCAACAGTCAAGATAGAAAACAAATACAGACATTGAAACCAGGAGAATTGTACGGCTAAGCGTAACGTTGGGACTGGCGGGACCGACAAATTTGCATTGACGTGTGCATATGGCCAGCCGCGTGCCTCCAAGGGACCACGACCGCAGATGGTCTACTGTACACTGGCACCCGCTCGTGTGGGCGCTGAAGGCGGCCAAGCGCGATCTGCCCTGGGCAAGACGCCGATAGCTCGACGGACCGCAGTTGGGCAACAGCGAGCGCGGCATTGGAGCAAACTCGGGCGCGACCCTGCGCGACCGCTCCGGCAGGTGAAAGGCCGGCTTCCAGCGCCTTATCTCCAAGGCGTTATTGACTAAACGGGCTGGGTAAGTGTTACGTGACAAGGAGAGGGCCAGCGAGCGGCTCGCAATGACGCCAGGGTCCCAGGGCCGCCTGCGACACGCACAAGGCGACTCGGGGAATCTGGGCCACGGCCTTTAGTCAAGGGCGCATGCACTGTACAGAGGCACACGGAGATAGACGCGACGGATGCGCGGTGGTCGTTGCGCCCGGCTTGTCGGAAGCAGACGACAGCGGTCGCGGAGCCATGGCGCTGGCAATTGGGTGGCGGAGTGGCCCCGGCCAAGAGAGACGAGGGAAGGAGGAGCAGCGCTCGGCTGTTCCCGTGCGCCCCGCCCGCAAGGGAGACGGGCGGGATGCCGACGGGCACCGGATCCTTCCGCTCTGAAGTCACGTCTTCCGTTCGCACGTGAGCCAAGACTCGCTTCGTACTGAGCGACTATACTACGAATCGGCAGGGCTCTTGTCCCTTTTCCTTTTACAAGAACAAACCGCAGTACGTACAGAATTAGTAGGCATGCAGTCGACACTGCTATAGGCACCGCGCATTTCTCCAACTCACTCCGAGGTGGGGGTCGCAAAACGTGCTAATGAACAACGCCCCGCCTCACCGCCGGCCTGGCCCAATCAGAGCCGGCGAAGCTCATCTTTTCCCGTCTCCGCGTGGGACGAGAGCCACCAGACCGGGACGAAGCTAAGCAGGAAGCACTTGGAGCTTGGCGTCGGATTTGCGCGTTCCAACCCCTTGACGGTTTCTGCTCTGCACTACCAGCCGTCATGCCGACTGGCGATAAGGCAATGGTGTCAGGGCAAACTGGGGCTCAGCGACCCGAAACAAATCGTCATATTCAGCCATTGTCGCCCGCTCTCAGTGGCCCTGCCGCACGGAGAGATAAGGAGCACATAGGGCAAGCAGGGGGTCCTTGAGACGACTGCGCATCTCACACGGACCGCACAGATCGCTGCCCTTTGATCTGCCACGCGTGCGCGCCGGTCCTCCCCCAGTTCTCGATCCGCCATCCCACTAATGATTACTTTTTCTGGGAGCCGCTGGCGCAGCAATTCATGACGCGCAGTCCGTGTTTACCCACGCCTCGACCTCAGTCCCGCCGGCACGCCTCTCGTACTCTGAGACCGTCGCGCTCGCCTTCCTGCGCCATATAGTCCGCTTTTCTCGTCCCCATCCTTTTGTCGCTTTGCACCTGGGGAGAGGGTTCGGTCGTTGATTCTTTGCTTGATCGTGCTGCGCATTCGTCGAGTCCGTCATGGCTGAGGTGTCCAATGAGAAGGCGGCGCCGGAGACGCCTCCTTCTGACAACATGGAGCCGACCAGGGAGAAAGGTGAAGTCCTCCACGGGGGCGCCGAGGAGCTGCCCGTGGTGCTGAAGGACGGGATGCGGTTGCAACCGCAGCCAACGAGTGATCCATTGGATCCTCTAAACTGGACTTCGTGGAGGAAGAACTCGATTCTCGCCATTGTCATGTCCCTGTGAGCTTCTCCCTTTGAGCGTGACGCCAAGGAGATCGTCCCACTCACTTTCAATGGCGCACAGGTATTTCATGTTTACTTACGTGACCACCACCACAGTGGCCTCTTTTCCCGACATCCAGGAGGTGTACAATGCCTCGGTCGACCAGGCCAACTGGACAATTGCGCTGCCAGCGCTCGGTCTTGCCGTCGGGCCGCTCATCTGGTCCTCGTTGGCCGATATCTACGGCCGGCGCCTCGTCTTCATCGTCGGGACCCTGATCGCTTTCGCTGCGACCATCGGTGCTGCCGAGGCGAGGGAGTACAGCGGCTACATGGCGGCGCGCTTCTTCCAAGGGTTTGGAGTGAGTCCGGCTTCGACCGTCGGCCTCGCAATCATCAACGACATTTTCTTCGAGTACCAACGCGGGCTGAAGGTCGGTTTGTGGGTGCTCGCCATCGACATGGGTTTGCTGGTCGGCCCGCTCATCGGTGGCTTCATCTATCTGGTCGACATGTACTGGATCCAGTGGCTGACGGCCATCATTTTCGCTGTCATCCTCATCGCCGAGATTGCTTTCCTGCCGGAGACTCTGTACCCGCGCAACCAGATGCTTCAGCGCATGCCGTACACGGACGGCGCCGGGTCGGCGGACGTTGAAAAGGTCACGCGTCGGGCAAGCGTCGCGACCGATGTTGACCTGCCGCGCACCAAGAAGCTACCTTTCGTCACGTACAAACCAGTCCCCGGAATGCAGCATCCGAAACCGTGGGATTCGCTCGTGCGGTTCCTGTTGACGTTCAAGTTCGTGGCTCCGTTTGCCGCCATTTTCATCTACTGCTTCGGCTGGTACTGGTGGGTTTTGACCATCATTACCGTCATGCCGGTTGCGTACGAGCAGTATTCGCCCCAGATCCAGGGCCTGCTGTTCCTCGGCCTGATTCTCGGTACCTTGTTCTCGGAACTGTTCTTCTCGGGCCGGCTCAGTGACTTCATCATTCTGAGGTTGGCGAAGAAGAACAATGGCGTTCGCCTTGCTGAGATGCGACTTTGGCTGGCTTATCCGGCCATCCTGCTCACTTCAAGTAAGTGTCCATCCACTTCGAATCAGTTGAAAGTCCGAATTCACTGACATGTCGTAGTCGGCCTCATCGTCTGGGGAATTAGTGTTGAAAAGGGTTACCACTGGATAGTCGGCCAAATTGCGTTCTTCCTCTGTGAGTTTGCCTCAACTGCCCACTCCTTTCCGTATTCTGTGCTAATGTGCGCTCGTAGTCGCGGCTGGTATCCAAATGGGTAATACCGTTACTGCCTCGTACGTCGTCGACTGCTATCCGCTGCAGTCCATGTCGATGATCACGTTTTACGCCGTCTTCCTGAATATGAGCGCTTTTATTAGCCCGTTCTTCATCGCGCCTTGGGTCGATCCAGTCGGCTTTACCTGGACCTTTGCCGCCCAGGGCATCATCGTCTTCTTCTTCTGCGTTCCCGCTTTTGCGCTCCTGCAAATGTTTGGTGGTAAGCTGCGCGCCATGAGCGGTGAGCCGGCCTGGGTCAATCCAGAGTACGACACCATTATTTAGGCGATGGATAGGTAGAGATCTTTTTTTATAGGACTGGCTTCTCGCTTTGGATGATCTTCAGGGGCGTGTGGGATGTAGAAATAGTTAATCTTCAAATGAAAGCCGGTTGCTTTTTGCGGTGGCTCCGCTATGCCCGGGTCATGCGTCCCGCCTTCCTGTGTCGGCAGGCTCGGTTCACATCAATGGAAAAAGCGACGTTCGGACTGAGCGCGGCCATACAGTTGGGCGTATGGGTCCTTTTGTACGAGTGCAAATTGGCTGAAACTGCCTTGTTGCACGACATTATAAATATTAATCATAGCTATACGGAAAGGTGCAAGCTGCATCGGCCAACTCGCGACATCCATTAGGTAACGCCCGAGCGCTGACAGGATGCTGGCGCTTCCCCGACCGCCAGGAACCATTTTACAGCCTGGGTGCCTGATGCAAGTTTAACTTAAGCCAATACCTTTTCCCCATGGGGCTCAACGTTCTCCTCTTCCTACAAACCACTCTCGTATTCAACGCGCACTCTAGGAAGTACGTACGCAACGTTTAGGCGCCGAGATTTCACTGAAGATTCGTACGCGAAAGACGTACTCTCGTCGTCGTAGTTTGGCTGCGCAATTCCTCGTCAAAGCGTATATGCATACGTGTGTTTTGACCGGCCGCGACAGCGAACTGCGAAAATCATGCACGTCGCGCCGGAGTTGCGTGTTCGCAGCCGCGCGGTGTTGGGTTGACGTACACCGTTCTTGGCACCACCAAACGCTATTGCGAGCAACCTATACCCAGCAGTAACGCGACCGCTTTCTTGTGTGTCGCATTTTAAGCCTATTCTGATCTACTCTAGCAGTACTTTAGGCGTCCCGATTTCCTATTTGCGGAAAGTGGGTACGTACGCTTGCGACAATCTTATTGCCCTGGACGAATTAGGCGTCGCATCGCAGTATCTGAACCAAGGGTATTGATCCCACACGGACCACGTCGGCCGCATCCTTTATAATCCGGCTGACGCCATGCACTGCTCATGATCTCGCGCGAAAGATGGTCTCCAAGTCTGTCCTTGAGCAGCCTAAATTTTTCGTACAGCTTGCTTCACACCCGCAGCGCGGCCGATGCTTCCCACCATGGCCTCTACTGTTGACCAGGACGCTACGATCGAGGCCTCTGCCGCCGCTACCACGTCCTCGGAAACCTCGCCGTTACTTCCGCGCCCAGACCAACGATCATGCTCTCCTGCCAAAGATGACGGATGGCTCCGCGACCGCCGCAAGCGCTCCTCGACTGCGGCCGTGCTTACCGTCCTCGTTCTCGCGATTCTCGCAGGAGCCGGCGCTGACCAGGTACTGGACCCGGCCCTCACCAGGATATACGAAAGCGTGCTCTGCAGGGACTATTGGAGGAAGCACGACCCCAGCCTGATTGGTAGCGACGGCGGAGACGGTGTGAAAGAAGAGAAATGCAAGATACCAGAGGTGCAAGGTGAACTTGCTATGTTGCTGGGTTTCCAAACTGGATTAAGCTGTATAGGGTGTATGTTGAATCTTCAGGCTCTAGCCTCAGGGCTTGGAAGAGGACCTGATTCCGGCATAGTCCGAGATGGAACATTTTCAACTAACACGACTTAATACCTTAGCACTTCTCACAGCGATTCCCTTCGGTTGGGGTGCTGATGTGTACGGGAGGAAACCCCTTATGCTTCTGATTATGGTAGCCCTTTTTTTGGGCTCCTTCTGGGTCCAGATAGTCAGTGAGTGTTTTCAAATGCACTGTGTATAACGAATTGAAACCTAACCCCCGAAGGTTACTTTTGGAGCATATTTCCCATTAAATTGGTCTGGCTTTATTCCCTCCATTCTTTCTTTGGCGGCGGCTCCCCAGTCGTATCTGCAATGGTTTTCGTATGCATCTCGGATGTCGTGAATGAATCTAGTCGGTATGTCCGTGGGTAGCACTTTATAGTTACGATTTCGATGTGCAGCTTTGCACATCACTTCGGTGCCTATTTCTTCGAACTATATTCTAATTATCCCTCAAAAAGGACATCGGTTTTTTTCCAACTAGCGGCGGCGGAGCTCATAATAAAGTTCATTGCACCGCCAATTAGTGCGGCATTGATGACACGAAGTCCATGGATCTCAATTTTAGTCGCAGACGCCCTCTTAATATTGGCCATTATTTCCGTCATATTTCTTCCGGAGACGCTAAACTTCAAACACAACCTGGAAGGCAAGTCAAGGTCATCTTCCCCTGGGACCCAGCCTCGCAGGTCACCCACAGTTAAGCCGTCCAAAACTACGTCTACTCTATCTAGAATCCGCGACTCTACCGCTTTCCTTTGGGCAGATTGGCGTATTCCCGTCCTTCTACCCACGTTCATAGTCCACATGCTTGTCGTGTCCGACGCCGGCACCATCCTGCTCCAGCTAATCTCGTCGCGGTTCAACATCAGCCTCGCTAAAGCCACCGTGATCGTGTCACTGCGAGCTGGCTGCGTGACGCTCCTACTCTTAGTCATTCTTCCATTCGTATCAAGCTTCATCCAACGCCGCTTCGGCCTCTCGGCTTTGCGCCGCGACCTCGTCCTTGCGCGCGCCACGTGCGCCTGCCTGTGCATTGGCCTCCTTGGCATCGCCCTCGCTCCCAACCTACCTTTGATGGTCATAGCGCTTGTGGTTTCTGTGCCTGGATATGGAACCATGCTCCTCGTGCGTAGCATTCTGACAACCTTCGTCGAGAAGCACCATGTCGCGCGGCTTTACACTATCATTGGCGTTGTGGACACGGCTGGGCTTATGGCGGGGGCACCCTTGCTTGCCGAGCTCTTCAAGAAGGGCGGCGCAATGGGCGGTCTATGGTCTGGGCTTCCCTTCTTGTCCACGGCGGTTATGGTCGGGTTGGTTTTCTTCGCTGTATCTATTATCGGAGAGAACGCAGCAGACAAAAGAAGAGCTGAAGAGTAGGGCGACCTACGTCCAAGCCCAAGTGGCGGGGGTGACATTCACACAGAGTCTTTGTGACGGTAGGAGCGGTTTAAATTTAAATATCCTTATTTCGTTGGGGTCAAAGCAAAATAGCTCGGCGTCCGGTTGTTGTCGAAGAATTCGGACTGCGAATTCTTTTTATTTCTTTGTCGGGTCAAATTTTCACCTCACTTCGACCACACAAGAACGCCTCTCAGTTTGCTTACTACGATGAAGCTGCATGCTCGATTTAGTGCTGCAGCATGTTGGGGTCGTCTCGTGGCCGTCGCGTGGTGAGATTGTGGGGCTCGAGAACATTCTGTTGCAGGCGCCCAAAGCCTCTCCACCGTCTGGCCTCTCTAGGATTCTCATTCATACGACAAACTATACCATCAATGGTGACGGTGAAGCCGGTGCCAATGCTTGGGCGAAAGGCTCGGTTACGAAAACCCGCAGAGAGCTGAACCTGCGAACCCCTGTACTGGGAGCGAGTAATCCCAAGGGCGCTCGTAGCTGCATTTAGCTGGAATTATTAAGGGCGTTGGCTAGTCAGCAGCCTTAGCCTAGCTGGCTGAACCACCCTGGTTCTTTGCATCAAGTCTATACGGGTCGGCTAGCCAGGAGGCAAACTTCGCGCCTACTGGTCGGCCCTACTCCGCAGCCGTTAGTTGCCCACCCTTACAGGTTTCTTGGCAAAGGGTTGGCAGCAAGTAGAAATACTTCTGCCACCGCAAGCTCGACGAAGCTGTTCACATCACATTCAACTTCAATTCTTTCCACTCACAATTCGCTCCTCGTCACAAGCCTCTCCGTATTCCTAGTTCATTGCAAGTTTCAACATGGTCTTCCAGCAAGAAAAGTCAATTGACCTTCCCAACGTTGACCTACTCACTCTTCTATTTGGTATGGGCAAATTCGGGAATCCAAAAGCCACAAGTCACCACTTCTAACGTTCCTTAGACCATGAGCTTTGCGATGCCAAAGAACTGAGTGTCATCCACGCCGAAGCTGCCGATCCTTCTTATAGCATCACCAAGGCTCAAGCCCGCAAGCTCACCAAGCAGGTCGCCCATAGTCTGCGCACTCACTTTGGCATCGGCGCCAACGGCGCAGGCAAGGATGTTGTTGTGACAATCTCGTCTGGGCAGTATCTCCTCCCGACCGCATTCTACGGTATCGTTGCAGCCGGTGGTGTCTTCTCGGCCGCGAGTGGGTCGTTCACCGCGGCCGAATTGGCCCGTCAGATCAAAGATGGCGACAGCAACGTCGTTATCTGCTGCCAATACACGAAAGACGTGGCCATTGCCGCGGCAAAGGAATGCGGCTTGGGGCTCGACCGGGTCTTGGTCCTCCGGTCGTATCCCAAGATGAGCCTTCGGAGCGTTGAGGGCGACCTGGAGATGTTTGGTCAAGGCGAGCTCGACTGGGAGCGGATTACGGACCCGCAGGAACTGAAGGACCGCTTAATCTGCCTGCTTTATTCTTCGGGGACGACGGGAATCCCAAAAGGTACGATTTTCTCACTTCTCTCATGCTCGTCACCCTATTATGATCTCTTTAACCCAAAAGCCCCACTTGATTTTTCGTTCTTTCAAAAGATGCGAGGAGTTCTCAATGGTGGAACTCTGCTGGGAAAATTTATTTCCCACACAAGACCATGTTGTTTCCAAGGGATATGGGACCTTGAAGATTGCCTTTTCGTTAAGTAGTATATGACTATTCTTCAAGCATATTGACTTTTGTATTCTATTCTTTTCCCTAATGTTTCAAACTATATTATAATGATTCATGCGAATTCATTATAGTAACTTTTGTTTCTATGGGTTGTATCAAAACTAACATGCAGCTACAGGTGTTCTCATTTCCAATCAAAACCTCGTCGCCGAAACCGTACTACCACACGCCCTTTGGCGGGAAGCCAATGCCAAACTTGAGGCGGAGGGGCAGTCGCCGTTTGAATCCCGCACGCTTGGACACCTCCCCACAGCTCACATTGCGGGGCTACAGACTTCCTTTATCAACGCCTTCTATGAGGGCGGCACGGTTTTCTGGGTGCCTAAGTTCAGCTTCCCGGAATTCCTCAAGTACCACAAGCAGTACCGTCTCACGATCATCGTGACGGTACCGCCTATCTACCTGCTCATCGCCAAGATGCCGGACGTGACGGACCAGTTCGACTCGGTTCGCCTAGCCATCTCGGGCGCGGCCCCGCTGTCCAAGGAGCTGCAGTATGCCGCCAGCATGAGACTAGGCAAGGGCAAGACCTTCATCAGTCAGGCGTGGGGTTTGAGTGAGACCACGGGATCGGTCACCCTTTTGGCCCATGACAAGAAGGACCTTACCGGTAGCGTTAGCCCACTGATGCCGAACATGCAGATGAAGTAAGTGCGCAAACAAGCTTTCTCGCCCTTGATAGACACTACTAGTTAGCTAACACCGATTGCTCCGCAAGGGTCGTGGACGACGATGACAACGAGGTCGAGGAAGGTGAACGCGGAGAAATCGTCGTCAAGGGCCCGCTTATCTGCAACGGCTACCACAATAACGAGAAGGCGACGAAGGAGGTGCTGAGAGATGGCTGGCTTTACACAGGCGACATTGGCATGCTCCGGGACGGTCTGATCTATGTCGTGGATCGGAAGAAGGTGGGCAAAACAACGATGCTCCTAAATGTAAAAATGCACGGGTGAATGCTGACATGGACCATGATACAGGAATTGATCAAGTACAAGGGTCTCCAAGTTGCGCCCGCCGAACTTGAGGGTCTCCTTCTTTCTCACGAGCTGATCAAGGACGCTGCGGTCATCGGCATCGACACCGAGGAAACGGAGGTGCCTCGCGCGTACGTTGTTGCCGACAAGGAGAAGGTCTCCGAGGAAGATATAAAGGCATTCGTCAAGAACAATGCGGCTTCGCATAAGCAACTCCGCGGCGGCGTTGTGTATATTCCTGCTGTTCCAAAGAGCGCGTCCGGGAAGATCCTCCGCAAAGATCTTCGCGAAATGGCAAGGAGGGAGGGCAACTCGAAGTTGTGAGTCGTGCTCAGCTAAATACCAAGTGCGTTGGGAGCATTCTGCATCTTTGGCTGGGAGTATGTGCGTTGAAGGGATATTTCTTTGCACTTCTAGAGGACCAATCTTAAGAGACATCTTCCAGGCTGTAATTTGTTTACAGAATAATTATATAAAGGTACAAATTCGTTGTCTTTGACTATACTTAGACAAAGTTTTTTTTTGTATTAGCCACTATTTACATGCTCCAACGCTTTCTATGATATCTTTCAACCATGATTCTAGGTATACGTACTCCCAACATAAGATTCCACCGCGTCACTCAATACAAATTCTCCGCATGAAAACAGCTAATCTACAGCTCAGCGCAGTGATGCTGAAGAATAAGTCGGCACGCACTACAACTATGCAAACCCCAAAAAGCCGCAGAGGGCCATTATGGTAACAGCAAGGAAGCACCACCGAAGCTTAGTACAAGTTATCGGGTATACCAAATCCGGCCAATCGGGAGATGTCAATCCGTGAAAGGTAAGACGCGTGTTGGAAAGAGTCCCACGGCCCGAGGTCCAACGTTCGGTGGCCGAATGCCAGCGCCACGGCACCGCGTGACGGTTTCCGGTCATGCGAGGACCGAGCCATGTGTCTCGAGTCTTTCAGTCGCAGCTTTGCAGCTCACTCGGTCCGGAACGTATCCACGAACGCACACAACTCTGGCCTGATACCAATTGGCTGCTAGCTCCGTCCTACTGAAGTACGAGTCCGAGGTCTAGACGGTACCGTTGACGCCGTTAAACGGCATCAGATGCAAGTTCACAGGCGTAAGGGCCTTGCCTTTGAGGAGGAACTTTTCAACGTTCTCCATGGCCAGCCGTTCGAATCCAGTGTGGGTGTTTTGCGCCGCGCCGCCATTGTGGCACGTCAGGGATACGTTCATCATCTGGGTCAACTCCGGGTGGACGTGCGGCTCGCGTTCGAATACGTCCAGACCGGCGGCGAACAAATGGCCGGTTTTGAGGGCGTCAACCAAGGCTTCTTCGTCTACTAGCATCCCTCGAGCAATGTTGACAAATCTTCCGCCTTTCTTGAATTTCTGCAGTCGATCCCTGTCGATGACCTTCTTGCCGAAGAAAGGCGTGGCTAGCACCACGCAGTCTGACACGGCAAGTAAGTCGTCCAGCTTATCAAAGAAGGTCGCCTTGATGGGGTCCTCCTGCTCGAAGGGCTTGCGGATAACGTCGTGGTACAGAATCTTCATTCCAAAAGCGGCGTATGCTTTTTGGGCAGTTGTATAGCCGATTGATCCGAGGCCGATGATGCCTAGCGAATGTCCCCGTGGATTCCAGGCCGTCATACCCACGCACCTGTGTGCGTTAGTCCACTCCTGAGGGTTCGACGACCGCGCAGCCAAGTGCGACCAGGTAAGGTTGCGGAAAGCGGAAAGGATGTGGAAGATGGCGACGTCGGCCACGGCCTCGGACGAAGCGGCGGCTCCGTTGCAGTACACGATTCCTAGGATTCATGGCTGGTCAGCCACCCTCGGTTCCCGTACCTTGCAGAGTGTACATTTAGATTGCTTGTCCCCCCCGGTCCCCCCCAAAAAACCAGGAGGTGTCTCCAAAAACTCCCGTACCGTGCTTTGCAAGGATGTCGACGTCGGCCCAGTCGTATCCCGCGCCAGCGCTCGCGAATATCTTCACGGACTCTGGCAGTAGGGGCACGAGCTCGGCGTCCCAGCGGCCCATCTCGCCGCCCGTGTTCCAAAACGGCCGGAAAATGGCGTCGAAGTTGCCCCAGCGGCGCTCCCGCAGCGCCGTCATGAAGGCGGGCCGGTCACGCTCCTCGTCCGAAGGGCGGACGACGTTGAACTGGCTCGCGAAGCGCTTGTAGATGTCGTGGTTGTACTTGACCGGGTCGCCAAGATGAAGAACGGTGCGTTTGGGCTGCATGGCGCGCTGGAATGCGGCGAGGTGGTGGCGGCTTGGCTTCCTTTCTCCTTTCGTTTCTTTTTCTTATTTTTGCCGGCCTCTCCGCGGGAAAGGGGGGGAGGTGGTGCAGAGGCAGTAGTAGGGAGCGCAAAGCTCTCCGGAAGCCTACGGCGGCGACACCATGCATATATAGCAGCTCACGGGCAAGCCGGGCGCTAGCAAAAGGGATAGCGCCTCGAGACGGCGGCCATTGCTCCGTATTGCGGGGTGCATGATGGCATCGGGGCCGAGAGCGCGCGGCGGTGATGTCGAGTGGCGCCCCGACAGGCTCGCTCCACCTTCTCACGGCGTCCCGTGGGGAGGGCGAACCCGCGCGGCTGCCAGAAGCCATTCGGAGCGTTTCGTGGCCCTTCCGTCGCCCACCGTCGTCCGCTCCCATGCTGAAAATAGGAAAGCTGGGGTGAAAAGGCGGCAAGCCGGCCGAGCCCGGGCGCCCGCCATCTGGGCCGCCCGGTCCGCCGTCGCCCACGGCGATCCCGACTTCGCTCCGTTCGTTTCTTCCGGCAAACCAGTCGCGTGCGACGCTCGCCGCGCCGCGCCATCGTGAGCCTGCGAGAGGGGCGCCCCGGGGAGAGCTTTCCTTCCCCCCTCCTCCCTTCACCTTTGCCCCGGTTATCGCGGCGCACGCACGCCGGCAAGCTCGTCAAGCCCGTCATGTGAAGGTTCGCCAAGCCCGTGACGGCCGGCTTTGCGGGCGGGCCGGGCTGCTCTCGTAATCGCGATATTAAAACTTATCGGGCCGGGGCCGGGCGGCGGACTGGCCTTGGCCGGGGTAGGAGGGTGCTTTTTCGCGCTGGCAAATACCGGTCTGTCTTCGCGCGTAGTCGGACGCAAAGGCGCTTTTCTTTTTTGGCGGAAAGGATTCCTCGCGCAAGGCGGTGTGGGGCAGCCTGGGACCCTGGGGCCCCATGCGCACGCAATCCACCACATGGCACGGTCCATACGTAGGACTCCGTGCATGTGTTTGTATACTCCGGGTGGCGTCTCCTGCGAAATTATGGGGTGCCAAAACACCACGCCGCGCCCTTGACACCGCGCAGGTTGCGCCGCAAATGGTGCGAGGCCAAGCCCATGATGCCTGCAACGCCGCCTTGACTGGCTGACTTGTCAGCCTTTGGAAATGGGCTGCGTCGTCTACGCCTTCCTCTCCCCCTTTCCTCGTGGTGCCGATCCCTTTCTGCGTGGGGAGTGGGAAACCAAAAACGCAAATCATCTGCTTACTTTATTTTTTTTCTGTTTCACTTTCGCTTCAGCTTGAAGTCTAAGGTGCATGTGCTTGGAGCAGTTGCTTTCTTTTGCGCTGGATTGACCGGCTCCAAATAGCTTTCAGCCACCCTTCTGCCCAAGTGGAACGCGCTGCGCTAGCTGGCTGAGCTTGGTCAGTTAGTCCGGAGTTGGCGCCGATCAGTGAAGCGGCGATCAAATACCATGCAAGCCGCAGCGTAAAATTTTTTTTTTTTCATTTTAAACCGCTCGTTTGGGATATTTGTTTTACTATGCCAAAAATCCACGCAGATAACTCCGCGCAGGCGTGAGTGGTCCATAGGGTTCATGTCAACATGATAGACTCGAAGTGAGCCCGTGCACGCTTTGGTCGGTACCTGCCTGATATCTAGGGGGCTCCAAGATCACTTGCATAATAGCTGAAAAAGCTCTAGGTAAATTGCCTCTTTTCATAACGTAGCATATAATACAGGCAAATCTTTCAAGGAAAATCAAATCATCTCTCTTACTCAACGTTAGTGGCTGGATCCCATACATATCTATGAGCACGTCTAGAATCATATATTAGCCATCCTACATTAACGACTTCGTAGGTATGCTATGGGAAGTAGTCTGCTGGGAGATGTTTAAAACTTGACTACTACAAATATAACTTCATGCATACATAGTACGACAATAATCTAAGCAATATTTACTTAGATACTTAGCCGTCTAATTTAATTCACAGAACACAAGAGGAAAAGAGGCTAGGGCAACTAGAGACTAGCCAGGTCTAGTACTTTCTATTAGGCAACATTGATTCCCGGGCAATAATACATATCGAAAGTATAGGAGATAATTCCAACGAGTTTAAACTTATCAAACCATGCTTTCTCCTGTCTTTTATTTTGTTTTCCATCTCCCTTCCGGATCCCTATTCTTTTTGCTCTTGTGTAAATGGCTGTCTCACTTGGATAGGAGTAGAATAATAAAGTGCCCTGGATTCTATGGATTTATGCCACTGAACCGGAAAATATGTTCACTCTAGTTTAACGTCTAGACAGAAGGAACAAGTTTCCTGACAAAAGCGTAAGTATATCTAGGGACTCCAAATGCCGATCTACATGGTAATGCATAAAATATAAATACCGTCTTTATAAGATGTATTTACGGAACTTGTACAGTTCAAAATCGTACTATGCTCTCAAAAAAAGCAATGAGCATCGTAAGTGTTCAAGTAAGGTATTACTTCCCTTCGAGATGATACCTATGCAAATCTAGATATACATTCTATGCAGTCCCCAAATATACATACGTCGTCGCGCTAGAGTGTGTACACTGTCGTTGATCTGTCTCTTGAGCATTTAGCGCGCTGAAGTCCCAACGGTCTTAAAGGAACAGTGATTCAACTAGCCAACTGGAAAGCAGTGAGTGTGGATAAGCTGGAAGCCAGACAGATGGTCTTGACAAACCTAATTCAAAAAGTCACGAAGTTTAGTTCATCTCCCCCCTGTGCATTACAAACGTAGCATCCGAATGAGATCCAAGCGACAGGGTGCCCTACCCGAAGATGAGGACGTTATCGCACAGCCTCCCTCCAGCTCCTCCTCCAGCACCTTCCAAAACCCCTTGGTCCAACCCGCCGTCCGCGTCCCGACTGCGTGGCTTCCCTACTTGCCTCCTCCATCCTAGCCCCCCAACCTTCTCAGAAAATAGCAAAATTCCTCTGCATATCCAAGGCGTCATGAGCGCATCCCCACGTGCCAGCCACGCGTGCGCGATGCACATTCCCACAGGAGCGGCCCCTACGACCCCATCAACAGCAGCTTCATATATTAAGTTCCCGAGTTGACCGCATCAGATTATGCGCTGGCAAGCCCTCCCAAATTGCCCAGCACCCGGCGCTCGATAGCTGCTTTCCGACGGCGCGCGCTCTAGCGCACATCAGGTAGCCGGCCAGGCCCGCAAGCCGGGCCAGGCTCCGCCCCCATCCCAGACGTCGCGTCACCACGCGTTCTGACATCGCGCGCGGATCAGATGACGCGGGCCGCGGACGCCAGCCACCCCTCATGCACGAGCAATATACCAAGAGCCCCGGCGACGGAGCGTGGAAGCCTTCTAGAAAAAGCGTCTATTTTTAGCGCCCGGCTTGCCGAGCGTGTGCGCTCGGGGAAATACATATGTATGCAATAAAGAGGTTCGTTCGGAAGAGGAAGGAAGGGAGGGTCGCCGGAAAAGGTGGGCGCGCTAGCTGCTTTAGGCAACTTGGATGGTCGGCGCGGGCCAATGGCGCGTGCCCGGCAACATCCCTTCGCGCCCCTATCCTGGATCCGTGGTGGTGTGGCTGGGCATTGCATCGTGACAACGCCGCAGGAGTACGCGGTGAGCTATCACATGTGTACGGCGGCTTCGTGCGTACGGACTGCGGAGTCGACTGGTTCGTTCCTACCGCGACAGCTGCGACAGGTCGCATAGGGAGGTGCCAGCTTCACGCGTTCACAGCTGAGTGATGCAAGGAGGCAGACAATTGAAGATCTTCATCCGTGTTGCATTCATACCAGACGTTCGTTAAACTTTTTTTTCCCGAGTCCACGTAGCTACGTATCTCTAAAACCCTCGTTCGGCACATCAAACCCAAGACCTCAATCCGCAACGTGCATCTAGTCGTTACCCCCACAGATAGCCGCATACCTGATCACCCTTCCCCCCACCGTGGTATCAGAAAGCCCCCAACAAAAGGAATAAACGATCCGAAGTAGAGAGATCAAAAGCAAAATCTCGTAACCCCCTGACAACAAACGAAACGTTCATCTCGTTTCAAGCATATCCCGTTTCCCCTTTCTCCCACACCACAGCCCCGGTGCGTAGTGTCCGATCGCCCGATCGCCCGCGCGCGCAAACATCAAGAACGCCCAGCGACAAGATTTCTCCAAAAAAAGAAGCACGTGAACCGCGATTCGCAAACGCCACCTCACCGCCAAACCGAACGCGACTCCGACAGGAAAGCCAAGAACAGAGGAAAACGTAATGTAGCGGAGAAAGGTGAGAGGCCACCAACCAAACAAGACGCAAGAGGAAGAAAAACAAGGCGTAAGCAACTCAAAGAACGATGTACTCCCCGTCGGCGCGATCCATGGCCCTGCGCCACCGGAACGCCTGCGGCTGGCGCCGCTCCCGGCCCGGCGGCGCATGGTGGCGGAACCTCGCGGCCTCCGCCGCCGCGCGCTCGTCGTCCTCGCGCCACGTCTTCTCGAGCACCTCGAGGCCGCTCAGGTTGTTGAAGAAGCCGCTCTCGCGCTGGATCTCGATGCAGCGCTGGCGGACGAGGGCGCGGTGCGCGCCGTCGATGCACTCAGTGCCCGCCATGAAGAGCGGCCACAGCAGGAACTTGTTGACGCACGACGTGACGGGGATGGCGGCCGCGTGGGACAGCGTGCGCGCCACCAGCGCCTGGATGTTGCCCGCCGCCGCCGGCGCCTCCGGGTGCGCCAGCCGCTCGATGTACAGCAGCGCCGCTGCCCGGAACGACTCGCTGATGCGGCGGACATCGCGCCGGTCTGCGAGCGCGGCGCCGTCGCCTCCGGCGCCCATCGCCAGGCCGATGTTGTTGTTGATGTTGCTGCCGCACACGTTGCCGTCGCCTTCCTCGACTTCTTCCGGGCCCAGTTGCCACTCTTCCAACCGGTCGCGCAGGTCCCGCCATTCGCGCCAGAAATCGCGGCGCGGATCCTCGACCTCCCACGGGCTTTCCTCGGGCGCGTCCGTCAGCGGGGCGCCCCAGCCGTTGCCGTCGAGACGATCCAGACTGTGCAGCCCCACGGAGGCAAACGTGGCGTGGCCGGGCGGCCCGCCGCCGAGCCCTTGCTGCTGATGCCGCGGCCCGGCAAGCGGCGGGCTCGCACGTGGCGTGGTTTGCCCGCTGAAGCAGCCTGCGTCGTTGCTGACAGGGCGGTTCTGACTCAGCAAGTTCAGGCGTCCCAAGCGAGCGATGAGCTTGAAGAGGCGGCCCTCGCATCCCGCGAGGTGCTCAAGGGCGCCAAGGTTGGCGGAGAGATTGGGCATGTCTAGGGCGTCGCCGCGCATCTCGGTCTCGCGGTCGTTGACGGCCGACGTCATGACGTCGAACCACGTGAAGAAAACCTCGATCCAGTTGACGAAGTCCGACCGCGACTCGGAAGCGTTGCGCATGCTCAACAGCTTCTGCACGCCGGCTAGCTGCGTCTTAAACTTGGTGAAGCCACTATCGCAGACGTGGAACAGGCAGAGCACGAGAAGCGTAGCAAGAACGGAGTCGTCTTTGGCGCGGTGCGGATCAGCCAGCAACTGGTTGAGCTGTTCGATGGAAGTGGCCTTGTACCGCAGTTCTTCGGCTGAAGGTTCTCCATGAACTTGCTGTAGACCTTCCGTGGTGACTGGACGGTAGGCCAAGGCCTGCGCATCTGAAGGTGAGCCCGAATGCGCATACTCTCCCATCGTGAGTCTCCTGATGTCACTGGTCCCTCTCATGCGTCTGTTGTTCAGCGACAAGGCGGCGATCGCGTTTTGAAGCGACTCGTTAGTGTAAGCCTGTCGGAGAATGTGGGCACGGTAAGGGTTGTTGGGGCCGTCAAAGGCGACTAAGACAGGGCAGATGGCCTTGTCGTAATAGTCAAGGAGGAAATGCATGCGCGGAGAAAGATTGAATAATTGGGATGAGTGAACGTTTCCACTCAGCCGCAGTGCCTGGTCAGTGTGTCGATAGTGCTGCTCGGCAGCTGTGTTTTGCGAGTCGGTTTCAGGTTGTGAATTTGGATGTTGCTGGTGTTGGTGGCGATGTTGTTCCTCCTCGCTTTGGTCTTGGTGATGGTCGATGACGTATCCGAAATGAGAGGTCGCGAACGGTTCGGCGGAGACGTTGCCGCTGGCGCTGTTGCGTTCGTCGCGGTAGATGGCGGCGTCAGGCAAGATCGCTGTACCAAAAGTACCCGAATGCCCCGAACTGGAATCCATGAACCCCTGGCCACCTTGAACGGAGCGGATGCTTGAGCTCACCTCTTCGGCACTCACGGGATACGAGCGAGGCGCTTCGTTGTAAGGAAGGCTCTCGCTTGAATTCATGGCCATGCTCTGGTGCAAGTACATGTCGCCATACTGCGGGACCAGCGGCTCGATGAGGGGCAACTCCTCGGGCGTCTGAGGATACTCGCTTGGCGACGGGAAGTCGCTGTCGCTGTAAGCGCTCAGTGAGCCCGTCGATGCCGACATGCCGGCGTCGTCGTACGACTGGGCCAACGACGTGTGGAGGCGCTGCAGAGGACCGGGGTGGAAGCTTCCTCGAGCAGCCTTGTTCCCAGTGGTGCTGAACCCCTCGACGTGCTCCTCGAAGCCTGGGACGTGCCAGCCAGCGTTCGACGTGGGAGCGCTGGGAATCGGAATTGGACTCGTGGCGTTAGAGCCGCCAAAGTCAAACGCCGTCGAGGAGTGCGGGCTGGAGGGGAGGGTGGGAGGCTGCCCGAAGTCAACCGGCGGAGGCTGGAGGTGCTCCGGGGCCGGAGTCGTCGCGCTGGCCGACGAAGGGACGCTCCTGGCGGGTGACGTGGACCCAGCCTTGCAGTCACCCGAGCGCGGAGACGTCTGGGCCGAGGGAGACTTGGGCACCGGAAGTGACATGCCACGAAGCTTCCCTCGACTCGCGACGCCGACGCCCCACGTCAAGGTGGTGCGGTAGCCGGAGCACTCCTTGCCCAGGTCTATGCATTGAGTGCAATAGGGCCTCCTCCGGTCGCACTTGATCTGCCGCTTCCTGCAGGTGAAGCAGTCCTCCGTCGCGCCCGTCGCGGCAGCTCTGCGACGCCGTTTTCGTGGAACGGCCGGCTGAGTCGCGTCGGCCTTGGGGTTCTCCACGGGCTGGGTGGCAAGTGGCGACATGGTCGAGGAAAGCGAGTTTCACTCCCTGGGTGATTCACTGCTTCGCAGTGACGGGGTAACTAAGGGAAAGAGGAAAGGGGCAACAGAGGAAAAGGCGGGACAAGTAAAATGACACTGGCGAAAATATATATGAAAATTGCCGAAGAAAGGAAAAGTGTCAATGTAGGAATAGTAGAGGCGATTGACAGGCAATCATATGAACGGGGCCCATTGAAGAGCTTAGGGAAACAGCAGGGTATTTAGGTAGCTGGGACCCAGGCGAGCTGTTGGATGGAGCTCGAACAGGAGACCAGCAGACAGCAGCAGCACGGCCACGTCCAGCCAGATAAGATGCACAGAGGGGGGGGGGCTTGCGACAAGGAACGCAATGGTCACAAACTAAACGTTGCATTAGCAGTGCCGCGGCCGGAGCTGGAAGGGGGGGTCTCTCTATATGAACGCTGGGCGCATGAGCAAGCGTATGAAGGGGGGACCAGGTTGAGGGAACGGGCCTGTGCTTGTCGAGCGCCCGAGGCAGCTTCAGGCGCGAGGGCCGTGGCGTCTGTAGGGTAGAAAACCGCCCGTCGACCAGGACGTCGGCCGACAAGAGGCTCACAACCCCACACGCCTCATCTCACGGCGGCGGCCCTGGGGCAAACGCAGGAGAGGGCAAGGAAGGGTTACATCGCTCAGGCCCGGACCGGAGAGGGATTGCGGAATGGCACCGGCAGGCTTCGATGAGCGCACAGTGCAGGTCAGCCTGCGGCGCCACCCTGCCCTACCAATGGGCGGCGCCGTTGCGAACGGCCGCTAGCCCCGTCGGCGAGGGCGCTCGCGCGCCGGCATGCGCGACGCCCAGGGACGACGACGCCATTTGCGGTGTGTTTTGCGCCCGGTCTGTTTCGCGGTGTTCTCGACGCCCGTCCGCACGCGGTTGGCCAGGCGAACATGCTGGCACTCGCGCCGGGGCCGCCCAACGCTTGCCTCCCGCGACGGGCGCGACGAGAGATGGGCCAGGCGGCGGGCAAGGCATGCCTGTAGCTGAGAGAACAGCGCCCGGCTGGCAGACGAGGAGGGAGAGGGGCAGGGGAGGGGAGCGAGTTGCGTGCATCCCATGCCATGGCCATCCCTCCCTCCGTCGTCCTCCCCGGTGGGCCCCCTGCTAAGCATCAAGCCACACGGGCGGCAGGCCTCGGCCGCAATCTCTGGGCGTTGGCGGAGCCGACCGAAGCGGGCGGCGCGGGTGGTGTGCTGCTGCAGTCGAAGGCGTTGGCGGCATGCACCGAAGCTGCACGGAAGACCTCTGGTCCTTCTAGCGCCCCTTCTAGCCGCTTGGCCTGCAGTCCGCTAGCGCCGCCGGCGCGCAGATACGGCCGCCCGCCAGGCCGCGATACGCCGCCGCTGTACGTAAGGGCTCTCGCCCACCCCGCCCCGGCGTCAGATCCGCCGCCCCCCCCCTGAGGAGGGAGAAAAAAGAAAAGCAAATCGCTCCCCAGGGCAGGCTGTGGCACGGAGCAGAGAGGGAGAGGAAAGGAACAGCCAGGCGGCCTGGTCCGGCGCGCGCGTTGACTCGAGGCCCTGAGGGGACCGACTTGCCCTGTTTTCACAAGTCAAGCCGAGCGGGCCGCGGGTTTTGGAGGCGGGAGGCGCGCCGATCGTCGCCGAAGCGTGGGCTGCGTGCGTCTGCGAAACAGAACACGAGCGCCGCGGACGTCATCGGCCGGTGCCCCTTCGTCGCCTCTTGCTCCTCGCTCTGCGCTCCACCGCCGCCGCCGTCGCGTCGCCGCCGTCCCTCGAGGATCGCCTTCCGGGGGCGTCCAGGCAGGCACGTCGTCCGCCCAACCCCCACCAACCCCTCGGCCAAATCCTCCGCCGCCCAGGCCGAACGCGAGCGCATGGGCGAGAGCAGCACGGCGGACGAGACAGCGCGAGCACCACGTACGCCGCCGTGGACGCCTGACCGTCTCGCCGCGTTCCTGCAGTGCCTGGCCGGCGCGGGCGGGTCCTTCTCTTGGCCTTCGAGAAAGATAACGCACGAGCAAGGGGCCCCGTTTTGCGAGGCGACGGCGAGCGGGACAAGGAATGACGCCCGAAATGCGTCGCTCGCCCGCGCAGCCAACAGAGAAGTGCCCCCTCCCCGAGAAACTAAAAAGGACATCCCCCCACGACGCTGAGACTCTGGTGGTGCGCCCCGGAGCAGGAAGCTGTCCCTCCCGCGAGCGGCTATCGTCGCAACCCGCCTGACCGCCATCCGGCCGCCTCCAGCCCTCGACCGGCCCCGACGCGCAATGGCGTGGGCGGATTTGCGGGTGCCCGCCACGGCTGCCCGGTGGTACGTAGGTAGGCAGGTATGTAGACTGCCAGAGGCGACGGCGCCCGTGGGACGGGGGCGGCGATATGTAGGCGTGCCTGTTGTATTGTCCATGCCGGCCGTTGGCGTGAAAAATCGGCCGCCATTCGCCGGCCGCTCCCAGCGCCCGTGGCGGCCAGGTCCACCAATCACGGAATTGAGAAACAGGGCGTTACGCGTGCGCAAACCCCGCCTCTTCTTGCCTGCCGTGCGTGCGTGCGACGGGGGCAGCCGTTCGGCAGTTCGAGGTAGATCGCGAGTAGATTGCCCTCGCGGCTGTTCGCCCGCCCGCGCACCCTAGCAGCCCATGTTGGCGCAGAAGCTGTAGGTATGTACAGAGCGTACCTGTGGTGCCGCGCTGCTTGCTGTTGCCGCTTCCAAGTTCCGCCGGTGCGTTTTCCGTCTGGGATTGAGCCTCGTTGGAGAGCGCGCCCCCGGCGAGCTGAAAGCAACAGTAGCAGCAGCAGCACGCCGTGCGCACTCGCTGGCCCCGGAGCGAGTCGAGGGACGCGGTGTCGGTCCACCAGGCAGTCTTTCCACCTGCAAAACTGCCAATAGTGTGCGCGTGCGCGAGCCGGCGTCCACGGTGGCTGGTGCGTTGCGCAATTGCTAGCCCGAGGCCCCTGGCGCCCGCGACCCGCCTACCGCACGGAGCACGGAGTACGGAGGCGCTGTACGGAGTAGCATCGTCGCTTTGGTCCAACTTTCCCTCTCCCCAACGTTAGCTTCGAAGGCAGGTGGTCGTGGCCTGCCCGGCTCTGGCCGTAGCCCTGCCGCTGACCACCCGCGCTCGCACATAACGCGCGCATGCTGCCTACACACACCCACACCCACGCCCGAGGCAGTCAGTCTCCAGACGACGCCGGACCAGCCTTGCTCGACGCCGCATCACGCACGCGGTCCGCAGGTGATCTTTGCCTGACCGCGCCCAGGCGTGCTAGGCGTGCGCAGTAAATTGGTAAATTGCGCGCGGATGTCGCGTTTTCGGGATCACGGTCATCGGACGGGCTCGTGAAACTGCAAATCCGGGTCGTGAGACCATGCCGTGGGATGTGTTGGCACGGCCCTCGCGAGGCATGGAGCCGGCCCGCCCTCCGTGGCCGACCGAAGAGAAAAAGGAAAACCACAAAATAATAAAGTAGTCGCCTTCCAAATTCCCGGCTGCAGGATGCGCACGGCGCCCGTCGCCTATACAGTAGCATGCTCCAGGAAGCGATGAAGCGATGCGGCCCTGCACATCGCCATTTTGCAACTGCCGCCCACGAGCGGCACACGGAAAGGGAGAAAGCGAGAGACGGCCTGACAGGCCCATCATCCCCACACCCCGCTTCTCTGCCTCAAAAATAGCCTCGCCAAGAGTCGAGATGCATCGACGTTCTTTCAACTTGCGAAGAACGCGTCTTCCAACGCCCCCGCGCCCATCACGATGAGCGGCGCTAACTGCAAACGCCCTACTCTCCGATCCTTGCTCAGAGGGGGACTCCCCCGGCCGCTGGCTGGGCGCATCCTCCACAGAACCCCATCCACCTCCACCTTCCCGTGCCTCCCTAGCTTCCTTCTGGCTTTGAGGCTCCCCGACGCTTTCCGCCCAGATAAGCTCCGCGCCATGGCCCGGCTGCCAACGAAAACTCTCGCCCCAACGCTCCGATGTCCGTCGTGCGTGGCTGCTGCGACCAACCACAACCACACGCCTCCCCTCGCCCACCAAGCGCGGCCGTCGCTCCAGCCAACCTAGGGTATTGGGCACGGGGCAACATTATATTAAATCGCATTGTCATCCACTCCCCGCTGGAAACTGGGGTTGCGGGCCCACGTTGTCGTCGTCGTTGTCGTCGTCGTCCGCTTCCCAGCGCCCTGTGCGCCGCCTCGTGACGGGCTCGCACCTCCGACTGGCAGCGCATGTAAGAATTACCGGATGCGGTCAGCAAACCGGCTCCGCCATCCTTGTGAAAGCACCGAACCACCAAACACCCCCAGTCCCAACCCCAACCCTCCCCGACCGACAGGTCTGATGCTTTCGCGCTAGGTAGGCTCGCAGGCCGGGCGGGCCCAGGCGATTCCTTCGCCCGGCGGGGTGTGCCGGTGCGCTGGTACCGACTGGCGGTCGAGAATAATGCCGCCTGCCTCTCTCCCTCTCCCTCTCTCATTCCAGCCCTCCCGCCCGTCTCGCGCCGTCGTCGTTTTCCCCACGGCATCGGCAAGGAGGCGGGGAAACAAGGGCGCGGGGTAAATGGGAAGCGAAAAGGGCACCTGGCCCAACGTGACCGGGGACATCCGTCACTCCAGGAGCCAGGCGGCACGCCCTTTTTCCCGCCGCCTCTAAACCTCTCCGGTCGCTGTGCGACATGAGTGAGGGCTGGGTGCCCGGCCGGCAAACGTGCCAAGCCCGAGACGCGCGAGCACCCGGCGGCACAGCGCCAGAGTGGGCCAATTGCGGCCTTCTGCAAGGACCATAGCCGCGCTCTCTCAGGTCGGCGAGCAAAGGAGCGAGCGATTGAGCCTTGCGAGAAGTATCTCACTGAGGTGGGACAACGCCAACTCAGACAATGCCCAATAAGCACATTGACAGCCCCTCATCGAGATTGCCGGGCAGGGCGTGAGCGTTGATCAGATCGCAGATCTCGCGCGTTTCTTCACGTCTGGGAAGCCGGCGGCAAGAGGTTTACCTGTTTCAAGGCTGGAGTCAAGTCAGAAACACATTAGTAGCATGGGTGGGTACCTCATGCTTAGTAAGTGATTCGACGTCGGATACCTGATCGTGCCGACCTACCAGCGAGTCAAGACTCTCTACCTGCAATGGGCTAAGCGCCGAAGCAATGGAAGGTTCCGGATCTTCTCGTAAGGGTTGTGTTTACGGAACGAAGATCAGCTGCCGTGCTACGAGCAGGCCGATACCCCGAACGAACTTCGGAAAACATTGTTCCGCAACACGTAAGTTGGCTATGTCGGTACCGAATTATGTGAAATCGTGGCTGTGAGCGTCTAGCAGACTCGGCGCAACGCGGCTGTTTTTAGGATCGACGGCCGCCGACAGACCCCCGGCGAGTCAGGGTCTTCCCAGCTTTGTCCCGATTCTTTGTTCGTTCCGAACGTTGCACAAGCCATATGACGGCGACCCAATGCGGGCCCCTCTGCAAGCTCGAGATATAAAGAGCATTGATTCGTCCAATCCCCTTCAGCTGCCTGAAAACCCCCGCGGAGCTCGCCGCGCCTCGAATTGAGAAAAAGTCGTCTCATTTTCTTCTCCGCCAGAGCGGTTCACCCGTCCAGCTTCCAGCATCTTCTCGCCAGTCCTTGTCGTATAACTGGGCTGGACCGGTTAAGAATGTGTTGGAGTGAAGCTAAGACGGAAGATACCACGGAGAGCCTGTGGAACCTGCCCGTTCAGGTTGCGCCTTTAAACAACGAGATGTGATATCAATTCGCTTGAGGCTGCACGGTGAACTGATCCAACATCAAAACCCAAGAAAAGGGTCATGCCGAGGCACCCCCTTGTCCATGAGGTGGACAAAGTGGCGAGTACGAGAGGGACGAGATAACAGAAAGAGCAAGTTGGGCGTGGACAGCTCTACTTTGTGTATAAAAGGCGTGTCAATGCCATCCAACCGCATTTCCTTTCAATCGCCTACGGACCGGACACCCCAACAGACCAGACGTTACAGTTCACAGTCACAAACCTCCGGTTCTTGTCAAACTCCCTGCTTAAGCAAGTTCTAGCTGCGCTGGAAGCAATGTCTCAACAGCAGCAAGGCAACCCTGCCGGCCAGAGTACCATCCCTCGAGGGTCTTTGGGAGATTCCAGATATAAATGTTGCTGGGACTTCGTGGAGGCATGCGGTAAATTTGTTGACGTTGAAGGTGATGCTTGCTACGGTTGCATGGTACGCTAGTTCTACTGCCCTCAGGTCTCTACCGGCTATGGACTGGACGCTGAATAAACAATCTAGACAAAAGGACTCCCGCCAAAACGGCAGCAGCCACAGGAGTACGAAGCGCGAGTCCGACAGATCCAAGGTAGATGAAGGCCAACATATGCTTTGGCGAGGCTGTTGTCGAGAAAATGCTTTTTGTACTGATCGTGTTTTTCTGTTTCTCCTCGTCGCTCTTTCATCCGTAGCAACTGTTAGAACGCCCTAAGAAACGACGGCGGAAACCGGGGGTTCCTCGACCCTGCCATCCTATTTCGGTTAGTCTAGTCAAATCTTAAAACGTCACTCCTTTACTAGGACCTCAGTGTTAGCAATTAGTGACACTTGCACGCTCGGCCATGGATGATAGCACATCACCATTGCCAGTACCCGAGGTTGACGGCAAGCAGATGTAGCCAGTTTGCTTTTACCTGAGCCGCAGCATCTCATTGGAGCCGTGGACCCGACAGTTTGGTTCTGACAGGTGGCTGACAGGGCTATGTCGAGCTTTCCCGTTCGCTTCCCCACGATGCATCACATATCGCGCCCACGCCTGACAACAACGGGCGCCCGAATGTAGCGATGCGAGCTCAGGCCCGCTTGTCAGCGGGATCTCCCCCGACAACGTCCAACACGCGGCGATCCTGGATGCGCAGGCCCATTCGGCGACGCCGGCGGCTCGTCGGCCGGCCCGTTGCCGCCAGTTAGCCAGGCAGGAGAGCCATTCAGCGTTTAGCCGGAGAATATGACTCGCATGCGGCGATGTCAAGCATGAGCCTTTTTGTGTTGCACAGAACCGATCAATGTGCAGAAAGCGGGGTGCGAATCGGCGTCGACTTCGGGCCTCGTCGCCGGGAAGCGCCTTTGCTTAGCCCCCCCCCTAAACCTTTCTTGGTGAAGGAGGCAGTGGGGTGTTGGTATTTTGTCACTTCTACGTTTTGACGGAATTCCTGTCTCACGGCTGATTTACGTCGCATGACTCTGAATCGAAGATGTTGAGTGGACAAGGAGAACCTTTCCGATAGCAAGATAGGCGTGGAGGTCTAGTTGGCTAGTACGACACTCCTAAGCGATCGAGAATGCTACGGCTTTCTTCCTCTCCCCCACGCGTGGAAATCCCTAAGGATTCGCAGGTGCTCCGAGGTTCAAAGCCTGAATGAGCCCAGTGGCACGAGATAACACTGCAAAAGCCTTCCTAGGGACCTCGATTCAGCCGGCTACCTGATTCTGAAAGGCACATGAGATGATGTGATACTACTCACTTTCTCATCCGGCTTAAGACAACCTGCACGTTGGAAAGCGCGTATATCCAACAATGGCATGCCTGCCTGGAGATTATTATCAGGTGCGCTAATGGGTTCATCTAGCGACTGAAGCTCGGGCATTATCTGTTCGGCATGCAGGGGGCCGCCGCACGCCGGTGCAGGCGCACGATGGGCAACAACAGAATCTAACCTACGCTCTCCGCATGTCAAGCAATTCAACTGCTAACCTAGACGCCGTTTAGGTCAGCAAGATTACCTATGTCGATCGAGCGTAGATCCTGCGAGCTCAAGTGGCTCGCTGATCGTGGTCCAATTAGAGCTGATTGCCACTTCCTAACCTTCGGCTCGCCACGTTGACCTCCAAAATCAGCATGCGTGCTGATCCCACTTGTGGTTGTTAACGAGTCTGGCGGCTTGCAGAGGAGTTGCAGAGAAGCTGCATGAGACACGAGGTCAGGTATCTTGCCGCGGCTAATGTTTGCCTCATGTTTCACCAGTATCCTTGGACCCTTTGACATGATCAGCACAAGCAAACCTCACCTCGAGACACGTTCGGTACGCTGAGCATGACTCCGCGTTAGCTTTTTCCGCACGATAGAGAATGGCTGCACCAAGAGTCGTGGAGGCGGATGTATGTTTCGAGCACAGTTCACGAACCTGCGAAACGGAGGGCCTGTGGCCGCCGTCAACGGCCTCGTCGAGACGACGCCGTGCAACGTTTCCAAGGTCCACCAACCTCGAAACGAAGACGTCGACCACGGCTCAACGAGGTAGGCGCGCGCCCTGCGGGATCCGGCAGGCGCTCCCGCCTTTGCCGCCGCTTTCCTCGACAACCCAGGCCGCCACTTCCACACGGAAGCCTTGCCGTCTCGACGCCCCGCGAGCTTGGCGAGCGAGAACGCCCGCGCCATCAGGCGCTTCAACGGGAGCGAGAGACAGCGGGCCGGCAGCGGGCCCGTTTCCGCGAGGCGTGCTTGTGGGGCGAGAAGCGCGACAGGCATCAAGCTTACCTCCGTAAGGGAAAGCCCCAGACGCCGTTGGGCGCTCGCATGCTTGGCAACCCTTCTTGCTGCCCTTGGCTATCCGGTGTGACTCGGCGTGCAGGTCGCCTGCTGAGCTGGCATCGCGGATCAGACGCTGCCGGCCGCGCGCTTTTTCGCATCGTGGGCTGGTCTGCTGATCTAGACGCCCGTTGGGCATCGGGCTACCTGAGGTAGACGAGTCAGGTGTGGCGGCAAAGCTACGGCGCTGCAGGTCGTCGCTCTAGACTTCAGGAGCAAAATCCCACGGGGTGGCGTGGTGGATTAATTGTGATAATATCGATGTCTTGCCTGTTGGTGCACTGTTTTTCTCGTACCAGTGCGTTTTCTTCTGGTCCAGATTCGGTCCGTCGTTTGCCCAATGAATTCCCGTCTCGAAATCTCGGCCACAAACCATGAATACTTCCATCGGAGAAACCGGAATAAGCGTTATGTGGCACGACTCTCTGTCTTACAAGCCGCAGGGTCTCAATATCTTCTTGCCAAGAGTCAGCCAATGGTGGGGCTTGGCGGACCAGACTTCCGCTCAACACTAGGAACGTTACATGCGAGCAAGACGGGTTACAACAATCCCGAGCAGCTTTTCAACGGCCGAATATGAACGTGAGCATATAGGACTGAATGTACCACTCTGCCGCTGGCATTCTGCCTGCGACCGGCTGCCGTAGTATATTAGTAACGTGTTGTACATACAAGAACAAACGCACACAAACCTCAGTTATCGCATCTCTAGTCTACGTGCTCCTGAAGTTGAATGTTTTGCAACCATTAAGCCCTAAGTCTTCGAGAGCCGAAAATATGAGATCTGTTATACAACTAAATGGTGGGTTTTAGCACATCTACCTCCAGTCGGCTAGTAAATTAACAAACGAAGAGTTAAGACGAGTGTCTGCCAGCTAAAGATCACAATACTTGGATACCCAAGAGAAGATATTCTGTCATTCCAAACGTAGGATTTATTCAAGTGTTCCACGAGAAAATACCATTTCCGTTGGGGACGTGACAAATGTAAAATCATTCCTAGATGGAGTATGACGCTACACCAAAGATTTGGTGGAACAAGAATTAGAAGAGTCTTCTGAAAATTTATAAGCTTTCGCGAGCAGTTTCTGCTATCGCTCGATGCTTTAAGAATGTTAAATGGAGATAGAACCAGATCTTGAAGTACTGGCGTGTCACTGTAATTAGTATGCGAATATGCGGTAGAGCTCTCGTCATGGCTGGCCCCTACGTAGGCTTCACGTGTTCTGACCAGGTCTCTCACAGGCCGGCCGAATTACGAATTTCGATTGTCTTAGTATGGTCTGAGAAATAATGCTGGTGAATTGTTTGAGTCTGATTGACTTTGCCGACCACATAGTTCTTGAGTAGTAGCGTTTCTCTGGCTTAACATATAAGCAGAAGATATCAATGCCCATTTGAGCTTTTACCATGAGAAAATATCGCCTAACTTAGAAGCAGTCGAATGCAACCACTCACGTGATAATATGATCTGCACTGGCATAAGTTCCCGAAGGTGCAGCCCTATGTTTATCCAAGATTCATGACCAGCGACTAAGCGAAGCCAAGCACCCTTCCGGATACCCTACCACAATGTTCGATGTCCCGTACTAGCAGGCCGAAGTCATGCTTTCCCTGGCCGGGTAAACGGTTCCAAACAAATTCCGCAAGGAACGTTCGTTCCTCCGTTCGGAGACGCCGTATCTCTCGCCTGTAGCTTAACTTAATATATATTCAAACAACCCGAGCTTGTTCCAACCAAGCCACTCCAACTCGGGCCGCCCGGCCACTCACTGGCACAGCAATTGAACGGCACAGCATCTTCCGCCAAGAGCGCGAATCCCACAGCGCCAACTTGCCATGGTTGAAACCCTTTTATTTTTTCCGTCGCCGATCTTCAACATCCGACTTCTTTTCACTCCACAACCAACTGTCCCAAAAAAGCTCGCACGTATTCCCGGGACATTTTTTAACATAGCCAACACTAAGAGCTAGCTTCCCTCCTTGTATCGGCCCCCCAATACTCGCGATTCCACTCCGAAATCTAACACAACACATTCTCCTCGCATCGTTTTCCAACAATCGCAAGCGCTCGTCTCTTCCATCACACCGGCCGGAACGTTCTCTCTTCCGGACGATTTTGCCGGTGGCGAAGTGCCTGACTCTCTCGTCCTCGTTTACCTTCCTTGATGGACCTGTGTTGGCTGTGCTAATGCGGGTAGGCCGCCTGCTGTTACTAAGGACGCGAACGATGCCACTGCATTCCGTCGGGCATCAGCGTGATTTAAGGCGGGAAACGGAGGAACTGGACTGGTAGCGAACAAGTCGCACCTCACGATTGGAATAGAAACCGCAAAGAAGTATCTACGAGCGTAAATTTTCACTAAAAAGAACCATCTACAGACTGGAATGATAGCTCTCGACCATCCAATTCAGTCTCACTTTGACCCCAATCATTGCTAGAGACGTGCTCTGCCCCACCTGAAGCCCGGACCTTCCCCACTTAAACATGCCGCCTAACGCACGAACCAACCATCCATTTCCGGGGAGAAAAGACTGGTAGCCACCCGCCCAAGTCACAGACCCTTGAAACACTAGGAAACCAAGGGAATCGCAGAAGAAAAAGGACAACAACGCAAAAAAAAAAAAAAAGACAACAAAAGAAAAGAAAGAAAAGAAAAGAAAAGGGAAAGGGCCCTCACCAGCCCTTCCCCAGATTCGTATCTAGCCGACTAGTACTTTTGGAAGAGATTTGTTCGGCGGAAGCACTAGGCAAAAAAGACCGTGAAGGCATAGAGGACAAACTTCGGATCATCAAGGAGCACGGTATAATGTAGGAGACAAAACAGAAGACACTACAAGTGAAAACTTGAGTTGAGCATGATATCTTAGTGACCCCTAGCAATACCACCCGAATCCATCCCTAGAATGATGCCTCAAATTGATACGGCCTATCTGAACAAAGGAAGCACCCCTTTCTTCCATCTAGAGTTCAGAAGGATAGCCACAGATACCAATTCGTCAAGTGCGCGCGCAAACGAGCCGCGACTTTAGCAACATGGCCCGCCTAAGCCTTGGCCTCAGCAGCGCCCGGTGGCGGAGGGACGCCGTTGGCAACGCTGGTTCCGCGTGGGCTCTCGCGGCCGGATCGGGGCGGCTTGACGTTGTTCTTCTCCGACGCACTGTCGTCGTAGTCCTCGTCAACTTCCATTTTGCGCGCCGCGGGTTCGTGATGATTCTTGGGCTCCTCCTTCGGCTGCGGGACATCAGAGCCCATCTGAGGCAGCCCGGGCGGCGGGGGTGGCGGAGGCGGAGGCGGGCCGTGCTGCATTGCCGCCATGGACGGTAGCGCTTGTGGGTGGTGCGCGGCTTCGGACGGATGATAACCTTCGTTCGCGCGACGCTGCTCCTCAAGGCGGCGGGCTTCGGCATCGGGCGGGCTGCGCCTTGGAGGGGATTGCATCCTGTCCGGCGGCGACGGACGCCGTGAAGGGTCGCCTAAACGAACACGTTTATCGCTCTCATCGTCTTCCCACTCCCGCAAACGCTTCGGCCCGGATGGAGTACGTTCATCCCTCTCGCGCGCGGCATCAGGCACCATAGAAGGCGGTGCAGGAGCGCCGCCGGCGATGGCAGCCGGAGGAGGGTAGGGAGGAGGCGGAGCTCCATACCCTCCGGCCGGTGAGCGTGGGCCGCTGTCGTGAATCGGCCGCACTTCCGGGGCGGGGCTAGGCATGCGATAAGGACCGCCTGGCGGCCCTTGATTCGGGCCGGCCGAGATGTTTGGCGGCGGCGGTGGGGGGACGCTTGATGGATGGGCTGCGGTCCCATAGTTCGGATTGGTTATCCTATTCTGAGGTGGTTGTTGATGTGGGGGAAGCTGAGATTGTGGGGGTGGCTGATGAGGGGGAGCACTCTGCGGGCCTTGGTACAAACTCGGCACGACGTTATGGCTCTTCGGCGATGGCGACATATTCCGACGCGGCGGGCCCGGGGTAGGCCGAGCTTCTTGATATTGCCGAATTGGGTCCTGCCTTGGCGGGCTGCCCGGACGTGGAGGCGCATGAGCCGGAGGGCGCATGCCATCCCTCTGATCATACGGGTTGAGTTGCTGAGGAGGCATTTGTGGTGGGTTGCGCACCTCAGCTAAAGGGCGATTCCATTCTCCATTTGCGGGAGCCGGGGGACCTTGAGGTTGCGCTGGAGGTCCGCTTCCCCATTGAGGGCCGATGGGTCCAGGTGGGCCATTTCCAGAGGGATTGTAGGCTTGTGGGTGCACATCTTGAGGCAGCGGTGCACTATTCTGGTTCGGCATCCCATTTGTCGGCTGCCCATTTTGGAGAAGTTGCAAGCGCGCCTTGATATGCACATTTGATGGGTCGAGGTCGGCAGCACGTTGATAAGCATCCAAAGCATCGGCCGTCTGATTGTTGCATGACTCATACTATGGCGACGTTAGCGGCTTACGATGCCTCGAAAAGATCATCCGGGGGGCAAGCTTACCAGAGTACCGAGGTCGTACCACACTTCCGAAATGTTCGGATTAAGGCGAATGGCGCGAGAATACGCATCGAGAGCATCACGATACTGGTTGATCTGATAGTACAGCACGCCTATTGAGCACCAGAATGTCGGATTCCGCCCGTCACGATAGACGGCCTGCTGGTAAGCTTCGTACGCTTTGGGGTACTTCTGCTGTGACATGTAACAGCGACCCAATAGGTACCAACTCTGCGCATCATTTTGATCTAAATATAGTCAGTACGATATCTAAAGATTGATGTTGAATATCCACTTGTATTACCTGACGCGACAGATTTCTCCAAGTACTCAATGGCTTGCTCCTGGCTTTGAAAATTCTGGCTGGCTTGGTGATGCAGCCATCCAAGTTGCTGCAGAACCTTCGCGTGTGTCGGGTCGCGATCAAGTACGCGTAGGTAGGCGGCTTTGGCGTTTTCGTACTAAGTGAAGTTAGATCCATGACCAGCACTGGGAATTGAGTGTCTGCGGTCTCACCTCTTTCTGCTGCTCGTGCACGTGGCCGATCTGAAACCAAATGTCCTCTTCGGACAACGGTCGGGGTGGGTCTGTGACAATGTACTTGAAGCACTAGGGGAATGTGAGCTTTATAACGCGACGAGACTCGAGTGGGGAGCAAACAAACCTCGAGACTTTGGGCAAACTTCTGCTGCTGCTTGTATATTATACCGAGGCGGAAATAAATTTCGTTTGCTTTCTCGAAGTTTGGCTCCATACGCATGACTTGGGAAAACGCCTCTTCCGCGTGCTCCAGCGAACCATAGCGGTCGTACAGGATGCCTATACCGTACCACAACTTCGGTTCCTAAGGAAAAATCAGTAAGAAATGTCGCGAAGATCAGTCCAATGGGCGAACGTGTATACCTTTGGATCCTGAAGATGGTACAGCGCCTGCTGATACGCTGAATAAGCTTGCTGAAGATCATCCATCATCAAGTAGCAGTGCCCTGCAAAAGAAGGCGACAAGTAAGCACACCCGCACGTGCCCTGATCCTGAGAGCAAGATACTCACCCAAACTTCCCCATGTGTCGCCATTGTTGGGCTCAATTTTGAGGATGTTCTTCAAGTAATCGACCGCGCCTGGGAAATCGTCCCGATTGCGCAAGATGGCTGATATGGCCTGCATGGCGGGAACCGACCAATTGTTGTGCCGTAGGCACTGCTGGTAGGCGTGAATCGCTCCGTCCTCGTCATTCTGCAACTGACACACGGCACCTTGGAGACGTTAGTCTGGCGTCGCAAGCACGCTGAGTGGATGGCCGCGGCGATTGGATGCCACTTACCGATCTGGAACCATGTGTTTTCGTTGACCTGGGCGGCGTACTGCGCCGTTGTCTTTGGAGGCACGCCAACAGGCATGTGGCCGTTTGCTTGCGGCTGACTCGGATGCTGCACGTGGTGGGGAGGCATGCCCGCCGTGGGCGAAGGGTGCTGCTGGCTCGCCATAGCGGGCGGCGCGAGCGCGTGGAGGTGCCGAGCGGTTGCCCCGAACGCCAAGCGGTCGGCGAGAATTACCGCACGAAGATGAGATGGCGCGCAGGGGAGTGAGGAATCGGAGCCGCGAGCCGCGACGTTCCTTGGGGCGGTAGTATTGGAGGTCGTGGTGGCGGGCGACCGGCGCGTCCCTTACCCGCCCGAGGACGGGCGGACCGGCGGGACTTGGCGGCGGTGGCAGCGTAGACGCGGCAGGCTAGGTGGCCACGGCAGCGAAGGGTGAGGATAGGCAGAGGGACAGGGCAGGGCTCGACCGGGGAAAGAGAGTCGAGGATGCAGAGACTCGGGAATGGGGCTGATGGGGTGATGGGAACACCTGTCGGGGAGCGGGCACGAGGAGCGGAGAGAGGACGGGGAGAGGAGGAGGAGGGCGGAAGGGCCTGGGGAGTCGAGGGCTCAGGTGGTGGGCGAGCAGCGCAGAGGACGCCAAGGCTGGGTTAGGGGAGATGGACGGTCCTCAGTCTTGGGCTGGCGCTACAGAGCAAAAACCGCTCCGGACTGGCGCGACCGGCGCGGCCACGCTCGCGGGCTGAGCGCCGGGGGTGGAGGGGGGTGGCGGGGGGGTGGGCGCCTGCCCAGGGACGGCTTGCAGATACATTACCGCATAAATGAGCGCGCGAAACCTCCGGGCCTGTGGGTCCGCCGCCCGCGCCCCGCTCAAGCGAGCCGCTCCAATCCGCCCGCCGCCGCGTTAAAAGACGTGGCCCGCGCCGCTTACCACCTGCTGCGGTGCCTGCCGGCTGCCCCCTACCGCCGGCGGCCCACCCTTCTCCCGGCGAGGCCGTCGTCCCGTCCCCTAGTAGGCAGGCAGCCGGCCAGCCAGGCGGCTCCAGCGTGCGGGGGCCGGGCCCTGTGCGACGTACACATCGTTCCTTCGCTCCCTCTCAGCCTATGTGTGCGAGCACCATAGCTAGCCGGTACCATCCCGGTTCCGGGAGGAGGTCTCGCGCTCCGCTTTGTCATTCGTGCATCTCAGAAATAGTAGCGACGCAGCGACTGCATGTGCGAGCCGTGAGACACACCCGGCCGGGCTTATTAGTACACACTACGTATGTGCTAGTGCTTCGTTTCTTCCTCGGGCGAGGCTGGGCGTGCACGCGCGGGCCTTGCGCCAGTCTCTACATATAGCCATCGTTGCCTGGCTGGTCGCTGCCACTTGCGTCCCGTCACCTCAAAGAGCCGAGGGCGCGGGAATGAACGGTCGAGCCGCAGCCCGGCAGCAGCAAGACCGGGGCCGTCCGCAGGGCACGCGGCGGCCCGGACGGCGAAACTCGCACGTCCCGACTGGGCTGGGGGTGTGTGTATGTACTTAATAGCGGGCAATTACCTACCACCTAGTTGTACGCCCCGTCTGTGTTGGCTGTCATCGCCGTTTCTGGGGCGTACCCTGCTCTTGCGATAGTATTCGTTGGCACTCGAAGCGGGAGGCGGCCAAGTCGGCCGGCGCAGCGAGTAAGACGTGCGATGGGTATTTCTTCCGATCTTGCCCTTCGCTTTTCTTTACTTTTTTTTTTTCGGTTTTTCTTTTTTTTCTCGGGTTGCCTCCCCGTGATGTCGGCCACGGGGCTGACAGGCCGGAGAGAATTGGCCTCCACCGCATCAGTCCACGGCATGCGAATGCGGGCAAACGCACGCTGTGGCCGGGCGCTCCCTTGTTGGCGACGGCTGCAGGACGGTGGCGCCCTGTGCGTGGATCTGCATGAAGGCCTGGGGCACACACATCTGCAGAGGTGGGTCGCCGGCGTGCGCTGTGGCTCGCCGCAGGCAAGCCCGCCGGCCGCCATCGGCCGCCCGCCCCACCCACATCTCGTTTTCTGCACCTGCCACCCCGTAACACACCCCGTGCAATCAGCCGGGCCCTCTTGTCGCAGGCTCGCAGCCATCCATGGCGCCGACCGATCTACGTATTGTACTTACCACCCGATAGATGCTCGGTATATGAGTCCAGGTACTTGTGCTTCCCTTGCCTTGCCCAACAAAGGCTGCGGCCTACCTCCGTCCTGTATCCACAGCCGAGGCAGGTTGCCAAGAAAGTCAAAGCGACACCCCGTACCAATGCCAAGGCACGCCTTACTAAGTGAATGCTGGGGCATGGAGCTGCCTGGCAGAAAGCCATCGCCCAGCGGCTGGCTGCGTGTTGGCGATGGCGCTCCGGCCGATGCGAGCGGGAATGACCCGGGCCATGGCCGAGTTGGGGTTTCGGCGCGGCGGGCCCCTGCAAGCACCCAGACACCCCTCCCTCCCCAATGTACATACCTACTGTAGCTCCGTGCGGCGCCCGGCGAGGAACCACGCGAAGAAAAGCAAGAGCGAAGCCTGGCTTGGCGGGCTTGGCATCCGTCGAGCAAGGCCGGGCGGCCCTTTCCGGCCCCATCCCGAACGGGTCAAGACCCTTGTGTGCTCCGCCCCTCCGCGCCTGCGCTGACGCAAGAGCCACTTGCCCGCCCGCCCGCCGCCCGCTCGTGTTTCGAACGAAGGACGACGGCTGCCGCCGATCGGGGGCCCAGCCCGGATGTGTCCAAGGGCTGGTCGCAAATGACGCGCATGCCCCTGTCAAGCAGAAGAAAATTACCGGTACATAAAACGCTTTCCAAGTCATTGCGATTCGCCCGGAAGGGTTGGCCCGCGGTTCGTCGCCTTGTACCTACGACTAGGTCGTGACAGGTATGGCTTCGTAACGTGTCTATGATGCGAACTCGGCCGCCGACCGATGGAAGGGCGCGCCCCCTCCCCAGGATCGCGCACGGTGCGTGAGCGATCGGCTTCTATCTCTAGGGAAAAAAAATTAAATAAATTTGGGTTTCAGGCCTACTTTATCTTCAAAGACCGACATGCAAGATATGGTGGTTCTCGTCGCGACGTCACGATGACTGCCATCCTCGGTACATGAGTAATAATAAGGGGACAAGGTGAGCTTGCACAACTCTGTAATCTGCAGTGGGAGTTGATGGGCTCATCCGCGCTCTTTGAGCTTGTTTCCCAACTCCTTCCCGCAACTTGGCGCCTTACGCCGTCTTTTCTTCTTTTTAGCAGGGCGCGGGGTGGGGGGTTGCAGGGAACCAGGGAAAGGGGGTGGCTCTCCCAAGGGAACAGCCGTGGCCGGCGGCCAATCGTCAGCTCGAGGCCAACGGCGGATGACACCTGTGGGCGGCGACCCGGCTCCACAGAGTGGAAACGTGGATCGTCCGCGTCTCGATTGGCTCGCGCGCTGATTGAGGCTCACTTTCGAATCAGCCGTCGTGCGTACGACCGAGCCTTTGTCTTGCGGGCTCTGGAACAGGCTGTGCCGTCAAGTGGTGGTGGCGGCGGCGGCGGCGGCCAAGAGGCCAAGGGGCGGTCGGGTGGCTGGCGGGTGGATGGCGGCCGGCCTGTCGGTGGGGTGTGTTGTGTGGAGCCGCTGAGAGTGGACGGACGCCTGGTTCGAGCCCAGCGATCTGACCCGTCTCCCGTGGGCCGTAGTCGTGGTAGGGTCCCGCTTCCTGCGCGGTCACGATGCCACATCCTCAGCCCGCCCGTTTCCACCTCCCTAGCCACGCGTTGCTCGAGAATGGCCCCGGCCGTTCCGGCACCATTCGTCGGCCGGCTGGGAATCCACGGTACGAAGGCGTCTAGGCGTACCGGTTGGTTTTAGCACATACCCGGGTAGGTAGAGCACGCTGTACGGAGTAGTACGTGGAGTGATAGCACTCTGCGCGAGTACATGTACGTGCTAGAGGCTAGAGCACTCCGCACCAAGGTTACGCCATTCTCTAGACATCAGATATTAGGGCCGGATGCCAATAAGCTTGACGGAACCCGTCGTAGCCCACTTCAAGAAGCGGAACCAGGCCTTCCATCGCCGTGAGGAACATTTTAAGATCTGACCGCGTGCGCCATGCGTTCCCCTGCAACCGCAATTGCAGCCTTCCACACCAGCCCGCACGTCGTTTAAAACACACCCGCCCGCATTTCCCAAGCCGGAACGCCAAGCTGGCCTTCATATGCCGAGTAGGCAGGTACGAGCCCCGGATTCGGCCCGCCATTGGCCCCGCGCAATCGTCTTATATTGACCAAACCGGCTATCCCTCAATCAAAATTACATGCCCGCTATCATCGGACCATTCTGCGAGGGACGGCCAAATGACACTGCGACAGGCCTACCGGTCGATCGTTGATTAAGCTTCTTACCTGTTTCACGTGCTGGTTGAACTTGCGTACATCCTAGCATTTACCGCTAACCTGGCTCATTGCCACGAACTAGGAACGGCGCGAGAACTAAAGTTATCGTCGTAAGATTTTTCTAGCCTAGCGACTCTAATCATGACTAAACCATTCGACTTACCTCCCTCGTCTTAGCTCATTTCACATTCGTAGCTCTCTACTGGTCGCTAAATAATTCGGGGCTGAATAAACGACGGTCCTCTGCCTCCAATACAGAAGGGGGACGTGTGAGTAATCCGACGGGCCGCGATGGTGTTCTAGTGTCCCAACCACCAAATAAAGGCCTACAGGTACTCCGTATTTGTAGGCAAGACGCACTTGTGCATCCATCCAGATCCAGGCGCTTATCCTACTTTTTTTTTTTTTTACTGCTCCGCATTTTAGATCTGACTATGATGAAGTAGCGTTATGGCGTTGACCTGCAAGCACTTCCAATGCTCTTTCACTCTTGGCGAGTGCTTTGGCTGGAGCATATAGTTTGGACTATAACTGCAGTTTTGGTAAACTGCACATGTATCAAGGTAAACTGGAAAGAGCTGTCTCAAGGCCTGTTTCGATCGTCCTATTTCCATACGATAAACAATTGAATCATAGAAATATGTGTGCATCTTTCATCTGGAACAGGAAGCCTTTTGCTCCAGCCTTAGCCATGAGCCAAGGAAACACACAGATATCTCTAGGCAGCGCTATCCCATGCAAAAAGCAAACTAGACGATGGCCGTCCAGCCTATGTTTCGACCGCCAATGCCTTCATGCCTACTAGTCTTTTACCTTTCTTGTCCAAACTCACTACATAGTATTCGGCCCTAGTGCTCCCATGCGGAACTCTGAAGAAGCCCACTTCGCTGCTACCCGCTTCCTTAACGGCAGCAACCACATTACCATACTGTCCTTGCGGATCGAAGTCCTTCGCCGAGATAGTCTCCACTTGGCCGTCATGCTCGATGAGTTCCGCGAGCTGGCCTGCCACAAACCCGCAAATTTAGCATTCGTCCTCAAATCTCTCCACACCCCTCAACACACTAGTGCTACGAAACAGGCCTCTCACCTTCATCCGGCATCCCGCCTCCCCACGCCAGACTGACCGGCTCAAACGGCTCGTCCGCATCCGACACGAAGAACTCGTCCACACGCGCCAGCCCAGCCGGCACCTCCGCCGTCACGGCGCGCGTGCCGACCTTCTTCTTCCCCCCCGCCGCCATGTTGGCGCTCCCGCCGCCTCCGCCGCCAACGTCCTGGTTGGCCTTGTTCAGGAACGCCTCGTAGTCGGCGTCGGAGGACATGCTGACCGCGGCCGTTGGGCGCAACCGGAGGAGGCGAGGCAAAACGTGCAGAGCGCGGGCAGTGCAGGTGCGTGGGGGAGGCAGACGGCGGCGCTTGCGGACGTCGTCGTGTTGGGGCGCTGCGCGGTGTTGGCTCGGCGGCGTTGGGCGGCCGCTGTTGGCACGGGTCGAGGATGGCGTTGGTGGCAGTGCTCTGGAGAAGGCCGGTCGGCTGCAAGTAATGATCCGAACCTCTCGCCGAACGTTGAATGCGGTGAATTTGGAGCCTGTGTGGAGTGGATGGTCGAGAAGCATTACTTAATGCCAGGCTTGCTTGCAACTGCTTGCGCCCACGTTCCTAGGCAGAACGCGAGCACGCGCGGCGACGCCAAGACGTACGTCATAAGCGTACTTTGTCGGCAGACCTCACGAGTTTGACACCATCAATCGGTGCATCGACCGAGTAGGGTTGTAAATTCACATAGTCGAGGCAATACACTTTCTACCTGCTTCGTGTTAGTCGAGAAGTTTTTTGAGCGCCATGTCTAGACAATACTACGTAGTCTTCCCTGGTCCCATCAAATCATGACTTCCTCGTCTAGGGCTTATGGACTAGGGCAGAGCAGATCTAGGTCTTGCGGTATTATGTGCAGTCAGTAGAGTATAGAATTTTTCGACGATTCCCCAAAAGTATGGCTCTGTATGTTACGGAAATAGGATGACAAATGGCACGAGAATAGTAGAAGTCAAGACAACACTCCAAATACGCATGACAATGTTGTAGATTCATTTTTTTTTTTTAGATAGTTGAACTCCCGTGTATCAACTCAATATAGAATACGTCTCCACTTCATCCTTTATTGACCTGATTTCCACCCCACCCACGCAGGGGCAGAGCTGATCCAGCGATCAACTTCGTTATCTGCATCAGAGACTTCAGTCTGTCCACCGGAGCTTTCGCTATCGGAGTCATTCAGCTTTACCGGCACCCGGCTCGCAGAGTTCGTAGATGCTAGGCGACGCGCGACCTCGTTCGCCTCAGCAAGCGTCACCATGCGGCGCTTCCTAGGGTAGGGCAATTTCGTCACCATCTCCTCGCAAACGCCGAGGACTCGTTCCTGAGGACTCAGGCCCTTGTTAGGGCGGACCTCTTCAACGAACGACTCCGGCGAGCGAGAGACAACGGTTTCATAAGGGATCCTCGACGTGAAGTAACTCAAACGGCGATCGTATGGATGCCAAGTCCGCTCCGTCACTCTCTTGGTAATGACGAAGTCGCGTGCCATTTCAACCGGAGTACGGCCGGTGGAGTTCTCGCGCATCAGGATTTCCGGGTCCCTTTCAAGCATGACACGCAAAGTTCGTGGAAACGAGAAGCGGACAACGAGATGAGCAGGCGTGTCGCCTCCCCCGTCGACCGTCCGGAGCTCGTTTGCGTCAGGGCTGAAGTTAAGGAGAACCTTTACCGTACGCGCGACCGTCTGATCTGTGGTAGTGCCTTTTGCACCGGTCGCATCGATATATCCGGAAAGTGGAGTCGAGCGGCTGCTGACATGGCGGTCCATCAATAGACTAGGTAAGATTTCTCTGTCAAGCATAGACAGCATCTCACGCAACTTTTCTGCTGAGTCCTTGTCATTGTGAGGGAGGTTACCCAAGACCTCTCTGACGAGATTGTTCCCGAGTTTATTGCGGCAAGCCTGATTCGCGCCTGCCTCAATGAGGCAACGGGCTTCGGCAACACAGCCGAGTTTGAATGCAACGAGCAGAGGTGTATAGCCATTTGATGACCTCGCCTCTATGAATTCAGGAAACGTCTTGACCAAGTGCTCGAGCAGAGCAAGGCGTCCCTCGGCTTTTTGGGAAAGGATAGCGCAGTGAATGACCAATTCGCCTATCCATGGGTTAGCAATCCAATCAACTTAAAAGCGCGGTGTAACTCACTTCCAGTCGCCAGCCACGTCGATAAAAGGTTCTCGATTCCACCGGGAGTCTTTGAAAGATCCTTCAGGCGTTCGTCGCTCTTATTCTGCGCTACAAACTCACGGTAGTACCGCATAGGCGCGTCGCTCGAAAACCAAATCACACTATCAAGGTTACCATTGCGCGCAGCTCTTAGGAGCGGCGGCGAGCTATTCTCCAGTCGACCAGCCGAGCGCGATCCGCTGTAAGATTCAGCCCAGTCAGTGCGCTTCCGGCCGCGGACGGTCAATCCGCAATAATATTGAGGCTTTTTCTTGACCTCCACACCACTCTTCTCGAGAAGGTTCTGCAAGGGAACACCAGCACCAGTGCGCCGGAGCATCTCAGCGAGAATCGCAGTACGTCCAAGCTTCATGGCATATTCCAAATCGGCTTCTGAGACCTGGAAAATGCGTGAAGAAACACAGCCAGCATTGGCCTCACGAGCTTGGAAGTCGGCTCCAAGGTCCAAGATGAAGCGGAGGAGCTCCATATCATAGATCCAAGTTGCAAACTGAACCAAGTTCTGCACAGTTCTGGTAACGAGGTTGTCGTCATCCTTCTCATTCTCCAGGTGCTTGTACTTTGACAGGGAGAAAGGATCCCCGTCCAGTCCCAGGTCGATGAAGATCGGACCCATGTTGAGGAAATTGACTGGCGAGACTGTACTCTTCACTGTCTTCGACACTTCGCCGATGTTTTCGATCGTGTATTGGTCATCCACGAGCTCACGGTAGATACCGAGACCACCGTCATCTGCTTCGTCGACACTAGACACATCAGAGAAGTCGTCCCCTGGCTCTGCAACATACCTGAACCGATGAGAGCCCTGGTCTTGATTCAGGTATTGTGCTTGTGCAATTTCAAGGATGCCTTTGGCTACGACATAGTACCCCCTTAGAATGGCAAGGCTGAGAGGATTGGAGTGGGAACTGCCTTCGACAGCGATCTTCAACGGTGGCTGGTCATTATCTTTACCCCAAGTGCCAAGAGTGAGCTCCTTGACGGTTCGAAGGTCGCCGCTCCATGCCGCTTCAAACCTAAATGCCGAAGTTAGCAGAGTGGTCTCGAGTTGAGAAATTGAGCATCAAATAAACTTACAGGCGAATGTAGCCATCTCTCCTCGTATCCGTGAGGGCTGGCGCGCGGAAATTGAACTCCACTTTGAACTTAGACTGCGGAGGCCTCCTGTAGCCGAGATGTGCTAGAAATATTTGGTTAGAAATAGATTAAAACATGGTGAGTGTACTAAAGTCACAAAAGAGATTGCGCATAAAGGCCGATAGGTAGCGGAAATTGTCATGCTTACGACGCTTGGGGGGTGGCTTTTCTTCGTGGTCGGGGTATAACTCGTCGAATGTCTTCGCGCCTTTGAGAATGAGCTCCTTTTCGAAGAGTTCAAGTTGCTGCAGATACTCTTTGACTTTAGTCTTTTTGATGTCGACCCCTTTTCTCTCGATGGCTTCTTTCTCCTTTTTCTCATTGGCCTTTCTCAATCCATCATTTTTCTTCTTGGCCTCTTGGACCATGATTCGAGCAGCCCAATGAGAGTATGTGCCTTCGGTGAGACCGTTCAAGTAAGAAGCTTCATCATCCAACTCCTCAATGTTATTCAGGTGGAAAGGCTCGTGTTCATAGTCACGAAGCTTATCAAGCCTAAGCCGAACTAGTTCAAGAAGAGTGTACCCTATGTCCGGTCGGGCGGCCGACTTAAGGCGCAAGTGCTGCCGCCCTTCTGCTGTAAGAACATTCGCCGCTACACCTGAACGTAGGAGCGCCATAGCAACGTCTAGCGTTTCCGCACCGACTGCCACGACAATAGGCTGTTCGACGCATTCGGCGAACAGTCGCTCCTTGTGTTGCGTGCCATCGTATTGCGTAGGATAGACGACCATGAAGGACTTCACAAAGTCGTCAAAAGTCACTTCGCGCTTGGCTCCAATTTCAAGTAGCTTGAATGCAATGTCTTGTTTCTGGGCGTGGATAGCAGTCAAGAGTGGGCTGGAAGGACATGGCGAATAAATGCCATCGGCGATCGAGAGATTATTCAGCACTCTCTTAACGTCGTCCATGCGGGTCTCCAGAACTTCATCGACCAGCGCAATGTCTCTGCAAGAGATGTACTCGAATGCTGTTCTTAAGTTCTTATCTGCCTGAGCAGCAGAAGCGCCAAGCCTCAAGAGCGTTGAGAACATCGTCTTGGCCTGATCAGTTGGAAGTTTCAAAGCCAGGCAGAGATTGAGGATCACCGTGTAAGGCTGAAAGGAGCCAGGATGAAACAACGGAAGCGACAGCAGGATATCCGCTCCGTAAGATTTGACAAGCTCTTGCACGGCTTCGACATGGCCATTTGCAATGGCGAGATGGAGCGCAGAGCAACCGTTGTCCCACATGGCGACGTTGATGTCGTAAAAGTCCGGTTCATCCTTATCCAGTGGAAGGCTCTCACTCTGGGCGGCCCGCAGCTCATCTCTATCCACTTTCACGAACGAGCCCGTCGTCGTGGACCGTGCGGTTTCCTCGTCATCCGAGTCGTCGATACATTCGCCCGAGCCTTCGCTGACGTTCTCAGCATTATCTGCAATTGTTGTACCCGTAGCTGCTCGTCTGGCGGCATTTCGGGCATCGGATCTCCGCGCTTCTTCTTCTTCATTTTGTTCGCTCTTGTCCATGATCAGTCTAATCATCTCCACATTTCCTCTCTCTGCAGCAAGGTGCAAAGCAGTCCTGCCATCAGCCATCCTGGCAACCAGCCGGGCACCGCGGTCTATCAAGCATTTTACAATCTCTGGGGATGAGCTCATGACTGCCAATTGAAGAGGAGTACGCCCTGTGTAGTCCCGGCAGTTCACATCAGATTCCGGGTGTGAGAGCCAGTCCTCAACATGTTCGAGGTCGTGGTCAATGATGGCCTGGCAGAGCCTCGTGGTGTTTCCGACGAATGCCATTTCTGTCCAGTCTGTGCCGGTGATTGGATTGAAGCTTCCAATTGACTGGCGTCCTGGGTCATCCTTTATAAATGCGATATCCCCAGAAATGTAGATTTTGGCCTCTTCTTCAGCCACTTCCTTCTCTTCTGGAGTACACGGCTTCGGACAAAAGCCGCAACAGTCATGGATAACATCTTCGACCGAGCCGAAGAAAACGGGGTGCCGGTGGAGGTTGACCTTGCGCTCCCGCGACTTATTCCACTCGGCATTGAGGAGATAGTCCTTGGTGTAGAGGAGCTTTTCAATCCTCTTTAGAGTGTACTTGGGCCCGTAGGGAATGCTAAAGGTATGGTAGTCCGAGACATCTTCGTCGAAGCCTTCCCATTCGGCCACCTCATCCTCGTAGGTCTGCTTAAGGTTTCCAGCCAGTCGGCGGTCCTGGCGCCGGCTGCGGTAGAGCGGTGGTCTACCGCGCTCACGGCGCCTCTGGTCTTGGTATTTCTCCCGACGCTCCTGCGTCGGCATCTTCTCTAGGACCAGTAGACGCGCAAGGCCGACCGTGCGCTTGAAGCTCCTCTCAAAAATGGTTGGGTCAATGCGAGAACGATCCAGGTCGGGCCAGTAGACTTCGAAGCCTCGATGAGAATACTTTGAGAGGCGGTTCTCGTACGACGGGCTTCGACGAGTAAGATCAACGGTATTGAGCTGTGTCATATACGCCGCCAGAGCCCTAGGCGAAACATAGACTTGCGTTCCATCGAAGGCAGCGCAGGAACAGTCGACATCGAAACCAGTCAGGATTTCTGAGATAGACTTGTAGATACGAAGCACGATCTGAATGTGTCGAGTGGGATACTGCGACACGATGGTAATTGCATGCTTGGTTCGAACCGTGGTGGTCTCCGACAGAACACAGTTCCGGACCTTGGCTTCGATGAGTTTGATCTTGTCGAGCGCCTCCTTTTCGGACAAGCCGTAGAGAAACAAGTCGACATCGGACGCAGGAGCGAAGATGTCGTGGTAGTACTGGCGGAGCGTACGCTTGGACTCCTTAAATTTTTTGGGCACTGGAAGGAGCGGTGTCACAACAGAGCTTCCAGCAGCCACAACATTGTTCCAGTCGTCGGAAGAAAAGTCGGTGAGCGAGGACTCGGAGAAGATGTTGAAGTTGGTCTGAAACTCCGAAAGAGATTCAACAATTGCAGGCGCTCCTTTAGGCTTCCTCGTAGTCTTGTCTAGTGGCATGATATAGCACTCTTGTTCTTCCTTGGGCTCCGCGTCAAGGTTGCGGGCCCTGATCTTGACGTCGGACTCCTTGCCATCGAACAAGGGGACGTTGTTGACGTGATTCCCGAAGATGGAAGCCGCCGTCTTCGGATCTTGAGCATAGACCGAGCGCAGCGCTGCGTCATACTCCCTGTAGGGACGCATGAGCTCGGACATGGGCTTGTCCGGGTTGGCAGCAATGTACGAGATCAGGTCATTGTGCCCGGCAGGCAGCTTGGGCAAGGCAGAAGCCATGACAAAAGGTTCTCGACGTAGTTGGGGGCAGAATGCCTGAGGATCCGAGAATAGACAATAGCGAGTGAAGAGGCACGGCACACCGGACGAAAAGGGCGCGGCCGTGGGAAGACAAGCCGAACGCACAGTGCTACTAGGAGCATTGGGCTTTTATGGGCGTCGCCGGACCTTGGCGACAGGCCGCACGCGCCCGCCAGCGTAGCGGAGCTCAGCGTCTCTGCCGTCGAGGCTCGTCAGAACAGATTCTAGACATGCCGATACGGGACGAGGCAGACGCGTCCAGCAGACCCGCGTCCGTGAGTCATACGCGTCGACGCCTGATCCAGTGACTTCGTGTTGCACCGTGCTCCACTTCCCGCCCCGCTAGGTGGGCTGACGCCTGCGGGCGATCGAAGGCAGCAGCCTTCCTCGCACCAGCAGCTTCTTCCTACGCGCATTCCTTGATTTCCCACAGCGCACGATGCCATCATGAGCTGCGCAACCCGCCGGAACTTGCCGATCCTTTAGTCGCTCGCACAGTCCCGGCCGGGGGCAAACAGCCCCTCTCTCGGGCCCCATTCTGTGCTTCTTAACCCTGCCAGTCAAAGCGCAGGCCGCAGAAGGGATGCGGACTCAAGACTACTACTGCGACAAACAATACTGCGCCGAGCTTGGGCGTATGCCGAATACGTCACTCAGGGTTGCAATTCTGATCTATCCGACGGTCAGCACTCATCAAGCAACGCTAGGCAACTGTGCTGAGCGTCGGCTGGTTCTTCGCACGTCTCGGCCTATCAATGACCGCTTAGAATATTGCGCTTCATGACTAGCTTTCCTAGATTCGATTGATCCATCACACATCTGATAGCAGACGGCCCCTTGCAATTTGGTTTAGGTCTCCCCAAGAGCAGAACAGAAAAACATGCCCCGGAACAACTTCAGACGCTAGTGCTCCACGACGTTAATGGACAGCAAGCCGGCCCGTCTCGCACATCACTGCAAGGTTTCGCCCGCTGCCTGCGTAATTTTCATAACAGTCTTGATGTGTTCCAACATCAACGGCATCTTCTGTCTGCATGCAAGCAGCTGAGCCGTTTTGACCACGTTTTTGATCTCTCTCCCGTTCAGTTCCAGGTCTGCAAGAGTGCAATAGTCCTCGTAGCTCAGGTCCGACTCGTGATGCGATAGTCGAATCAGCGTCATCCAAACATGTTTCCGGGCGTCCATGGTGAGAGCTGGGTACTGGATGGTCAGGTGAATACGGGATTTGAAAGCTGGATCACAAGCTGCGAGGCGGTTGGTTGTGAGGAACAAAACGCCCCGGTAATATTCTAGGAGGCGGAGGAAAATTGACACGACTTTGTTGCGCTCGAGGTCATGATTGTCCCGTCGTTCAAGGAAGATGTCGCACTCGTCAATCAGAAGAATAGCGTCCCATTTTGTTGCGATCTCCAGGATCATATTGAGTTTGTTCTCAACACGGTCGGCCCTAGAGCCAAGCTCACCGGCGCTGAGTGTGTACAAAGGCTTGCGCATCCGTTCGGCCACTACACACAGTTAGAAGGTGCTTTTTGTTCGCATGGAAGTATAGGAACCCTACGAGATTCCGCTGTCAACGTCTTGCCGACGCCGGGATCACCGGTCAATAGCATGATAATGCCTTGTCCCTTGCCCTCAATCACATCGTCAAAGGTGTCCTTGTTTATTAATTGACTCTCGGCGAAAGAGAGGATGAGATCCTTGTATCCTCCTGGGAGAACAAGATTCGGGAAAGCATCATCATTCCAAGAGATGTCCATGACATTGTCGACGAAGAAGAGGACTGCCGATTTAAGTTAGCACAAACTAGACATGTCGAGAGGGATGAATGGCTTTACCCCATGCTTTAGTTTTTAGGCAGTAACCTCTAACCATGGGACTGGCAAGTAGGACTTGCTCGTCGTTGAGCTCAGCAACTGCGATTTTGAACAGTTAGCGGTATACTTCTGGTCGCTAGAAGCTGATTTGACCCCCAAGCAACCCACCTTCTTTCTTCTCTCTATCAGCGGGGATGAGAAGGCCATTCGGACCGGGCGGCGGCGGAATAATTCCCGGCATTCGTACAGGCGAAAGAATTCCGCCCATTGGCCCCATTGGCGGCGGCGGCGGCGGCGGCGGCAGCGGCATGTGGCCGTGTGAGGGGTCATCTCTCATGCACTGAGAGGCGGCAGTTTCGAGCTTTGGAGCGAGAACTGACGCCGCGAGAGGGTCTACGCTAGTTCCGAGGCTTGACATGCTAAAGCGGTCATACATCTCAGCATCGATAACGATCCTGCTATCGACCTATCAAACTGTCAGCCTGCAAGCCTGAAGCAGCTTGGAGCGTGGCTCTCCCAAAGGTGGAATTTACATTATGCTTATTTTGCACGTTGGAGTTCGGGCTCTGCACGACGATGCCTTTGTAGGCCTTGTAATTGAAACCACAGAGCTGCGCAAACTTGCGGCCCCTCGCACAGAGACGCTCGGCGAGTTCCTCATACTGCGGGTAGAATGCCGCAGGATAGACAGAGAGGTCGGTGATCGTCTTGGTGCCATCGAACTTACTGATCTGTACTTGGGCGGAGCCATAGCCGAAGCTGAATCCGTCCCATTCCACGTACTTGCAAGACAAGCTGAATGCCGTCGGCGGCGAACCCGGATTCTTCTCGTAGCGATAGCTGACGACCCTGTACATTCTCTCTTGGCCATCAACCAGGGAATACACAACTGTGCCCGGCTCAAAGATAGTCCAAAGGTAATCGAAGACTATGACATTATGAGCAAGCATGTCATTCTTAAGCATGATCTCCTCTTCGATCTGCTCTCCGATGATCTCCTGGAGAATGCGGATGTGGGAACGGGATTCTTCATCCTCAAGGTTTTTGGACAATTTAACTAGCCGGTCCCACCGGTAGAAAAAGGAATGAAACGGCGCTCGGAAACTCAGCTCCTTAAGGCCCGCGGTAACGCCTTCGTAGCCTTCGAAGACCTCTTGAAGAATGGACTTCAGACGAGGACTTTGAATCACGATAGAATCGAGCTCCATTGGCTTCCGCACGTCCCCATGGGTCTTGCGATAGCGGGCCAGGACAGCATAGCGTTTATTTTCCTTGGACTCTTCGGCCGCAGCGACAAGCTCTTCTGGATATTCGTCTACCCACTCGACGCAGCAGTGGCAGCCCAGGTGGGATCCTTCGTAGAGCTTCTTCGCCTCGCAGAAGAGTCCCTGATCTGGAATGTCTGCCTCCTCGCCAATGCCGGAATTTTGCTCGCGATGTTCTTTGGCTAGGCTAACTTTCTTGAGGAGGTCTTGGATGGATGGTGTGTTGCCCGAGAGCGCGACGTACCCTGCGCTGCGGTTAGCGGTCTAGTCCGGCATACGGAGTAGCGGCCCTGTGGGTCTTCTCCGGTCAGAGGGGCCACCAACCTTCGACCTCTCCCTGGCTGCCCGACTCGCTTCGTCTCTCGGCATCCATGATGCGTTTTATTCTCGTCCGCGCAAGATTTGGATATGATTTGAATTCTGCGACTTTTCAGTTGAGGCAGGCTAGCCCTCCCTCCCGGAGGATTGGACGGTGATGGCAGCTCTTATACCCGTAACCGCATGCCTTGTAGGCCGGCTTCTACACTAGACCACTCTGACCGGTCGATGCTGCCTAGTAATCAAGTATGCAACGCGTCCCCCTCACCGGAGCTGATTGTGTACCTTAGTTGCATGCACGCGCCTAGTAGGCGCGCAGCTGCCTGCAACGGCCGAGTTGTGGGCGAACCACCCCTCGCAACTTGGACGTTGGCACCCCGCATCGAGCGAAGCACTTCAATGCCAAGCTACAGATCCTAGGCCAACGCCGACGCTCTTTGACTTGATTCCGGTGAGAGTCGGGCCCGCTAGATCCTTCCCAGCGGTTCCTAGCCGTTGCGTTCACGCATGAATGGGCCGGGCTGTCGCATGCTCCCAGCACTCCATGTTCAGGCGTGGAAGATGCTGCTTAAGATGCATCGCTTATGATTGCGGTCCAGTAACTGCATATATGGTGACCGCGTCCAATAAGTGTCAAATTCAAGAACGCCCCAGTCATAGAAAAGGCCATTCTGCACAAGGTAAAAGTCTGCCAGTGATCCAACTATCGCTTCCGATCCTTACCTGTGTCACATCCACTTACCGCACGAGCTTTAAATGGCACATCAGAGGGTGCTTCTCCCAGAGTATATAGGCCTTTTGGTTGTCCCAATGCTCACTCTCTGTAGCAAGCTCCAAATCAAAGTTCAAAAGGACGTATGCCATCAACACCCGCATCTCATGATAAGCCATGTTCTTGCCTAGGCAGTTTCTCGGACCAACTGCGAAAGGCTGCAGGACAGACTTTTCGTCCGAGTTATACGCCGAATCGATAAACCTCTCCGGGATGAACTTGTACGCATCCTTCCAATTGTTTGCATCCCGAAATGCCGCGTATTGCGATACTGTGAGCATGGTCTAACACTGTCAGATCCCAACTTGACTAGTCATCAACAACGAAGGACCGCCTACATTTCCGGGGATAAATTCACCGCAGACCATCGCGCCCTCCACGGCTGTACGGCGCATAGTACCTGTCGGAACCGGAGGATAAATCCGTAACGCCTCCTCAATGCAGGCCCGCAAGTATGGGAGCCGGGCAAGCCTCTCCATCGTGATATCTTCCTCGGTATGAAGCTCGCCGCGGATTTCCTGGACGAGCTTCCCCATCTTGTCCGGATTCTTTAGCAAGTGGAAGAGCAGGCCGGAGAGGAGCGTTGCGGTAGTCTCGGTTCCTGTCCGGGGATTCGTGAGTGAATTGCCGCCCAATTGCCAAGGCAGTTTTCGGGCGATATCTAGCAACCTACCTGCAATCATGAAGGTACTAGCGTTCGTATTCATCTCACCCACGCTCAAGCTCCTGCTTTCCGGCGCTTTTAAAACCAAACTCCAAATGTCCGCCTTTTGGTCCTTCGCAGCCAATCGGCGTCTTACACGTTCGCTAGCGTATCCGAAATGCTGCTCTCTCTTTGCCGCGAGCTTACGCAGGAGCAATCTGTTCACTATCCAATGTACGGTGGGGACTAAGTGTCGGATGACCCGGTTCATAGTGACGGCATAAATGCCATCAAATATCAACCGTACCCACTCGCTGTACGTTGCGGTCTCAAGTTGGTGAAAAGTTTCCCCAAAGACGAGGTCGCCCATCACGTCGAAGGTTGTAAAGTTTAGCCATGACACCATGTCAAGCTTGTGGTTGGCGTCCTTATCGACATTTTCTCGTAGCTTCGTGGTAAGAAGACTCGCGTACTTTTTGAACATCGGTTCATGAAGCTTAAGAGCCCTGTCAGAGAAAGCATTGTTGAATATTCGGCGCATTCGCGCGTGCGCTTCGTCTCCAGCAGTTATCATTCCCTTCACTCCATTCATTGGCCTCCCGTACCAATCCAGGTCTTTCGGAACACCACCCGACCCACCAGCCTTGTGGCCGAAGATATCTTTCCATGCCTGGGCCTTGGTGTAACTCAATGCGGTCGGCGAGTATCGGACAACTTGGCCGTATTGGTCATGAAGTCGGGCTATCCAACGATGGAGATCGCCCCTCGCAGTTGCATACATGTACGGGATCTCGGAAGCTGCAGCGAACGCCGGACCGGGAAATTTCGAGAGTGGGTGAAACCACACGTTATAGACCCATCTTCCCAAGACGGACAATGTATACTGCGCTCAAAGTGATTAGCTAGTAGGGTACTGAGGTTTGGTTGTTTTGAGAGCATACGAAGAACAGGAATATAACTACTAAAGCAGCAACCACATTGCGGTCTAACTTGTCTCGAAGGAGAAAAATCTCCTCCCGAGTGAAGACGGACGTAGACATAGCTCGGAAAGCTTCCCAAGAATCTGTTAGATGGTGTAGAGCGATATTGAACGATAAGTACGCAGGTCTACAAGGGAAGGGAAAGAGCGCGCAACGTTATCTACATCGAAATGCCACGCGCGTCCAAATATATGTACTCGATGGGGCATAATAAGATCTACATCTCGGGTCTCGGAAGACAGGCCGCTATGCTCAGGCATATATGTACTGTACATACAGACTAGTGCGAGCGGCGACGGAAGAGCTGTTGCTGACCCCGGTTTTTTTCTTTTCTTTTTTTTTTGCCGGTTAGGCCTGGCTGGCAACCGAGCCGGGATCGCAAATCATTCCAATTACGCCTAGTGTACTTCCTTGTGAAAGACATAAGTAACGAGCCTAAGTAGGCAACGTGTTGAGAACTGCGTCCTGTGCGCGCAGAAATAAATGACCCCGCTACCACAAACGGCTCTATGATAGGGCAATCGACTGGCCGACCAGCATGCGTTGCATCGGAAGCTGAGCCTGCCGTAGGACTAGCCAGCGGTGAGAAGGCCCTGACTGACTAGGGTTTGGACGAGAGAATAAGCTAACCCGGCGATTTTTATGCGACTTGACCACATCTACCATGGCAGCGAAAGGGCGGCGCGCCCAAAGTGCCGTTGCTTACGGGCGCCTAATTGACGGACTGGTCTGCGAATGGGCACTTTCAAAGTGGAGGCGGGAACCGAGCAGCTAGCGCTACAACACGCATAGAAGGTAGCAGATACTCCGTACCAAGGTTACGCGAGCATTTTAGCCCCTTCTCTTATACTCCGATTGGCCCGAGCAGTAGCAACATGGATGCGGACTGTTTAGGGCACCGTACTGTGGGTAAGCGTGCCTCTGCCGTACTACGTATAACTACAATGGTTCGTTCTCCATGAACTTCAAATGATTAGAACCGTACCTCCGCGAGGCACCCGGTGGAAGTAATGACATCACAACGAGTGGTCTTGAGAGCGGGAAAGAAGTAAAAGGTGCAATAAAGTCACTTAAGCTACGCTTCAGACTGTGTTTTATTCCCCATGCTGACTTCTGAGAAGCAAGCTACAAAGCCATGTATTCAAGAGCCGGTCCTACAAATTTTCGGATGATAAGCTGCCCTGACCACAAATTTGACGACTCGTTAGCTACCCTTGATCTTTTAACTGCCGTACTGCTAAGACCTGTTGGTGACCGGCCTTGGGCCTTGACCAGTGCACTCTACGAATAGCATCGCCTCTCTTTTACGCTAAGAACACGCTTCACTTGCTCCGGCAAATGCAATTGCCGACCCCGGTCGTCTCATTAGGCTATAGATGCTTTCGATAGACCATAGTCGCATCCGATGACAGTGATTCAGTGTCAACTAGGTATCCCGAACACTCGGGACTCGGCACGGACCACATTACTTGCGGATCCAGTCCTACTTCCACCAAGTTGACAAGGTCACGATCTGGATTCTGACTTCAAGCAAGTGGTTGGAAATATCGCATCTTGCTGTGGCCAGAATCCTCATGGCTGGAAGCCCATCATTGCGCATATTTTGCCATAGCAGTTTGGGGCTACTTGTATAGTTCACCCATGGTTCAATCTTCGTCTACGAGTAATGATAGTGACGGACTGGGGCCAGAACGACTAGGGGATAAGAAGAATTTCTAAGCCAGACACTTCAGAACCCGAAATGGTCTCGGACCAATACCTAATGCTGCGGATGATTCAAGTAGGTAGAGGATAGCCACTTCCTACCGTTAAAGCGTCTCTAAAAACCCTCGCACACCTTACATGCAACATGAAGATGCATTAGACCACTTCGGCTAATATCAGGGTCGTCCTCGGCGTCATGGCCAACTTCAAAACTGGAGTATATGGCTTCTAAAATGTCTCATTTCTCAAAAGATAAGTCTAGTTCTAATGATCTTTCCAGAGCTCCAGTCTCAAAATGGGGACCATCACGTCCGCAGTTTGCCCCCAGCAAGTATCCAAATTTAAATGCACTTATGGATTTTATCAAGCGAGAACCTTCTTCCCCCACTCACTCTCCATAAACTCCTTGCTAAACGGTTCATCGATATAGCCACGTTCTCCTTGGGCGTTGTAGAAGGTATCGCGGTTGTACTTCGCCAACGGGATGCCGTTCTTGACGCGGAACGGCAGATCTGGATTCGAGATGAAGTATCGCCCAAACACGATGGCTAGATCATAGTTCGGATACTTCTCGTCGACCGTCTCCCTCGCTCCGTCCGGCAAATAGCCGCCGGCGAGTAGCATTGGTGACGCGTTGTCCCACACCTTGATGGCCCACTCGAGCGAAGCGTCCGTGTCGACGTCGATGTTGCCCGAGACGCGGGCCTCGACCATGTGCACGTACGCGAGGCCGAGCGGCTTCAGGCCCTCGAGCACGGCCGAGAACTGCGGGACCGGATCCTCCATACGCATGCCCTGGAACTCGCTATAGGGACTGAGCCGGATGGCCGTCCGCTCGGGTCCCACCTCCTTCGCAACGGCCTTCGCGATCTCGATGGGGAAGCGGGCGCGGTTCTCGATGCTGCCGCCCCAGGCGTCGGTCCGGTTGTTAGACACATCCTGGATGAACTGGTCGACCAGGTAGCCGTTGGCGCCGTGGATCTCGATGCCGTCGAAGCCGGCCCGCTCGACGGCGTTCTTGGCCGCCGTCGCGAAGTCGCCCACGTAGCCCCAGATCTCGTCCTCGGTTAGGGGCCGCGGCTTCGGCTTGTCCTCCGCCGCGGCCAAGTCGCCCGCCGAGACGAGGTCGAGCTTCTGCCCGACGAGCTCACCTTCCTGGGCTAAGACTTCCGGGACCGCTACCCGGCCGAGGGCCCACAGCTGCATGAAGATGATGCCACCACGAGCGTGCACCGCCTCCGTTACCCGCTTCCACGCTGTGATCTGCTCATCGTTCCAGATCGCAGGTGGGTTGGGGTATCCGCTCGCGCGGGGCGAGATGAAGGTGGCTTCGGTGATGAGAAGGCCGCCAGGCTGCGAGGAGGCGCGCTGGGCGTAGTACTCGGCAACCATGGGTAGAGGGATATGTGTCATTGTCGTGGCGCGGAAACGGGTGAGAGGCGCGAGGACGACGCGGTGGGAGAGGGTGTTGGCCCCTAGCCTAAGTGGCTGGAAGAGCTTTGTCGAGCTCGCGGCATTGGTTGCGTTCGGTAAAGAGCCCATTGTTCTAACTGGTTGTTGCGCGAATCTCGTTTTTCGATGTTGCTATGTGCGCTCGTCCGATGTGTGGAGCGGTCGGCGTTTAAGACGATCGGTATTGAATTGGCGGGGCAAACGCTTCAAAATGCTTAATTGATTAAGGTGAAGGGCCTAAATGAAAACGGCAACTTGACTTTGTCTCGTTAAATAGCTCAGTCGCCCCGATGAGTATGTTGAGTTTGAGTTGTGGCGATCCCAAAGCGAGTTTATATTTTGTGCCGTCGCACCTCTAAGTTGCCAACGAGCTCGGTAAGCCAGGCGTTGATTTCTAACTCGGTCGGCGTTCTAGGGGCAAAAGTGCCGACTTTCTACTAATCCCCACCCATTCGCGCTCGGGGCTGCTGAGCCCGAAAGAAATCCAGTTGCGCTGCAAAACATGGCGGCTCAATACCGCGGGAGCTGCGAACGTCCTGACTAACTCGGCCGGCATTTTGCAGCTGTGACATGATGTTGTTGAGGGAGACACGCCTCTGCTAACAACTTGTAGTGTTGGAAATCGTATGATTGATTGGTTGATGCTACGAAGCGAGCGGAAGTTGGTTTTCACCGCTGTAGGCGAGATTGCGTACGTAAACCACATTACATACACTAAAACCAGAGCAACATGAAACACAGCCCATTCTGATACCATAGCATGGACGCTCCCGATCTGGCTTGGCGTCCTTTACCTCATAAATAGCGGCTCCTGCGGTTATTCGGTGCATTGTTCCTAGCTTTGTAATATGCAGCTCATGATATCCTCGAGATCGCGCATCACGAACGGGCTAACCCCAAAATTCACTCGAGGGAGCCGCATCACCAATCTTCATGCTTCATCTGATCACCTACCTCCTACGGCATACCTTCTGCCTCATAGATTGTCGCGCGCTTGCCTATCTTGGCCAAGTGTGTTGTTTTTGGTGTTTGAAGGGGAGAGCGACATGCTGCCAAATCCCGGCAAATGTATCACGTTGAGTTATTGGTCACCTCTTGGAGAAACACGGATGGCACTCTTTATTTACTCTAGTGTACTACGTATGCAGGTGTCTAGATTCGGTAGAGGTACGCGCCCCTCCAAGATCGAGATGCAGCTCTTCCACGTCTACGGATCCACATTAGCCTGAACTGAGCGTAGGGAAGCGTGGCTGGCGTCCTGGCATTAAGATTTTGCGAAATAGTTCGTATTTTCTCATTATGTCTGCTAGGGCAGCGACTATAAGCCCGTCGCCGTCCATTTAGTGCTCGCTAGAGCATATCTATGAATGCGTTATGCTATAGTACACGGTTAAAACGTTGCGTGAGCTCTCTATATCTTACCTCTTCAAGCATTTCTGTGTACAAGTTGAACCAGAAGAATCAGGCCCAAAATCACATTGGGGAACCCAACCTATTGGAATCAGCCAAGGAAACGCTGCTACTCACTGTTAAAGTGAGAACCTTTTGACCTTTCCGTGTTTAATGAGATCATGTCCATTTACCACATTATTCCCCTTCATGAACAAACATGTTACCCTCCTTTTAATGTCATTACTGCAATATTAGGGGGCATACTCATAGTTGCCAACCATCAAGTCATGCAGCCGCTAAGAGGGGAGATTAGCACTCTCAAGAAAACAGTGACGCAACAAATAAAAAAGTAACGACTCCATAAACTCCGCATCGAGAATAACCCATGCACAAGAATCCAAGATAATTCTCGGAGGAACTCCGCGTACGGAACACGCCTGCTCGACACGCGTCTCAGCCCCGGACGCGCGTCGATTCAGCGTACGCCAAAACTTCAAGGCATTCTGAAGGCGTTGCATGGTTCTCCGGGACCCAGTCTCGATCCATGCGTGCAATGGACCGCCACGCGGGTTTCTCATCGCGTCCTTCACCCTTCAAGTACCACGTCTCCACCCATACCCTCTGCTCCCGTAACCCCTCCCAGCGAACCCCCTGCCGGCCCAGCCCGAAGGCTGCATCGGGCGCCCGCCTCCAGATAGCATGTTACGCAGCTGTTCGACTTCGTCGAGCAAGGTGTCGCGTTCATTCTCGAGCCCGTGGATGTACTCGATGGCCGCGGCTAGCACCATGGCCTTGGAGGGCTTCTGAGCGACGTTCTCGCCCTGCGGTAGGGTGGGCACGGCGTGGCGCAGCCGCTCTAGCTGTGCGTTCAAACCTTCGCGGTACTTGCGCTCGACCTGATTGTGAGGCAGGCGGCGGCTGCCGGGGATAATGTTGGAGCCCGGCTCCGGCTTAGGCAGGGGCGGCCGACCGCGCTTGCGCTTCGGCGGAGGTGGCTTGTCGACGTCGTCTTTTCTTGGGGACGAAGAGGTCGGCTCTTGGCGTTCTTTGCCTTTGCTTGCAAATTGCTGCTGCTGCTCATCTTGCTGTTGTACGTCTACGTCGCCGGGCTCGGGTTCGAACTCGGGATTGTCTTCTCCTTCGCTGTCGAAGTCAGATTGCGACGAGGCTCTGGCGGCTTCGTTGAAGAAGGAATCGGTGATGGCAGGTGTGAGCGGTGAGATGGCGGCCGAAGTGACCAGACGTGTGCTCATGGAGGGCGATGGCGGCGGCGGCACCTGTGCGCCGGTCGTCAGTAGAGGATCTACCGTCCGTAATTGGTAGCTGGACATATCTGTTGCCGGGCTGCCGAATGCAGAGGGGGTAGGAATCCCCGGGAACGCTTGTTCCCGCAGCCTGCTGCTGCCTGAACTAGGAAGGCAGTCCTGAGGTTGGTTCAAAGGAAAAATGGCATGACCGGGGGACGTGCGAGAGAACGGGTTCGGTTTGATGGCACCGTAGACATGGCGGGGATGTTGAGGCAAGGGAGCGGGAGAGGCGGTTGGCCGGAGGGGCTGGTTGATTTGTTCGGATTGTCGATTTTCAATGTTGTCCAAGGGTCGGTTGTCGATATAATCGGACGAGATGAACTCCTCGATAGGGTACTCGGCGGTTAGAGTGTTTGCGTCTCCGACAGAAGCATTCTGAGAGTATCCTGCGCTACAGAACGGATCAGTCTGCTGTCCGTACTGAGCGATGTTGGAGGAGGAGGATGCAGTGGATTGCACTACCCTACAGTTAGTTGCTTGGTTCGTGATCGGGTCGAATGAGGCTCTGCGACGCGCGAGAACTAAAACGGGATCAGTTGACCGCGCTAACGCCGTGAGACTGACTTGGAGTGGGCAACGAGCTCGCCGCCAAGCTTTCGGTAGCAAACGGCATCGTCACCGGTGGTGGCCACTTGTCGACCATGTTGTAGCCGGGGTGTGGTGAGGATATTCGAACTGGCCGTCTGGCTTCGAGCGAGGCGACCGTGGATTTGCGGCAAATAATTGAGGGTGCGATGTCTAATGACAGAGGCTGACTGGCCCATGTAAACGTGCCGTTTGATCATGACCACAGCGTCCTAATATCCCTTTCGCGAATGCCAGGCTGGCCAACCACGGGCTATTTCGGCTGGGAATAAAAATCACGTTAGGGATGCTTGGCGAGCCCGCGCGCGAGGTCGCCGAGCCTCCTGCGCCGCCGGCGGCCTTCACGAGCCGTCGGGGACACCGCCGCGGTCTTGGGCGTGCGCTTCGCGCTGCGGCAGAGACTTCGCGGCCTCGCTCCATGCTCGGGCGCCGGCCAGGACGGCGCGGCAGCACCGTCCCTTGCACAGCAGCCTTCTGGTCGGCAGACGGCTGGCTGGGGGAGGACGGGCGAAGCACTTGGGCGTGCGGCGGCGTCCGACGCGCTCGCGAATCTGGGCGGGCCTGGTCGATTCGGGCGGCTTCCAGCGACGCGGGTGCCGGGCGGCGCCACCCCCGACCTCGCAGGACCCTGCGCGCCGCCGCAAGCGTCTGGCGTGACTCTTGCTGCGCCCAGGCCTGCCAGGCCGGCGGCCGCTGGTTCCCGTGCCCGTTTGAAATATCAACCGCCTGCCCGTCGGCATGGAAGAACACCACGAGGCGCGTTTTCGGCCAATTGACTAATCGCACCGCGTACGGGCTGCGCGCGGCCCGGTCGCCCATGCTGCCCGGGCACTGCTGTTCCCCGCCGATCCTGCCGCCCCTTATATACTGTACACCGCCGCTTCTGCTGCCGCGCGCTGTGCGTAGTCGCAGTGCTCTCCTGACTGCATCGGTAACGGACGGCCTTGGCGCCGTTGATCGAGCGGTCACCGTCCACAAGGCGATCCGTTGGAGACCTCGAGACTCGGCCTTGGGCAGAGGTAGTACGATTAGCACCAAACTTCGAAGAGCAGATGACCTCCGCTAGGCTGGCTCCCGTCCTTGAATCTTGCCTCGGGTGCATCTGCCTTCCGCCGTACCTATACGTACGGCATCCGGGTGCTTGTAGACTCGCTCAGCCTCGCCAAACGACCAGAACGAACAGCCCGCCATCCGTGAACAACGTCAATACGACCGCTCGTGGGGTTGCGGCTTGCTTCCCTGAGCTAGATTGCAGTACGTTTTCGCTGCTAGCCTATACTAACGTCAGTCCTGGCAGCATCCAAGTGCTTCAATTACACCTTAGGACGCAGTATCTGTGTCCATGTTGGTGTTGAGTCACGATGCATGACATCATGAGAGCCTCCGCGGCCGGAGGCGCCCACAGGCAGTGGGCACAGGCCCTCTGACAGCAACTGTCTAGGGAGTGCAATGTAGAATGGCCCAACTTAAGGTTAATACTCGGATAACCGAGAAGGATTCTAGATCCGTGGCCCGCCGTGCAAGGGCTTCATTGTTGTCAGATGGGGTCACCTGTCTTCCGACCACATCGGCCAAACGTGTCGCCCTGGGGCCTGTCTACATGACAGATCGCCAAATTTCGAAAGTTTGATGTGCCATGATGTTAAAAAAAAGCACTTTTTTTTTTCTATGCCTCGCGCGATCACTACGTTCGCCGAGCCGCCTTCTCCGATAGTGTTACCGAAGCTGCCGGAAATCTTCAATGGCCTCGGGTATCCTTCGAGGCCCTTCCAAGCAGAAAAGACAAGTCAAGCACATTAGAATACAGGAATACTAGAGACAAGAACTACCTCAAGAACCTAATTGCCATCATCCCACATTGAAATGGCCGGTTAGGCCGAGGCCATTTCAACATCAGCCTCCTAGATACTATCTGCTGTGAGCAAGCTTTTGCTCCTAAAACTGCAGTCGACAATTTGCACTAAGAGGTGTCCAAACCTCGCTCGTTCCAGTAATGGCCCGTAGCAGATAGCAACGCAATGCCAACTCCAGCTGCTCACCTCTTGCGCTTCCTCACCGCATTCTTCTCTTCCTCCTCCAACCCGCTCTCCTTGTCTCTCTTCTTAGCCTTCTTCTCAAGCTCGTCCCAATCCTCACCTTCACTCTCTTCCTCGCCGCTCATGTCGTCGCTCGCTTCCGCACTAGCGTTCTCATCGAATTCCGAGTCCTCTTCAGAGCTCTCTTCGCTCTCGGCGAGATCCTCATCCGAGATCTCAAAAGCGGATTCCTCTTCAGAAGACTCTTGCTCGGAGTCGTCACTGCCGTTGGCGATGAAACTCCAGCCACCGTCAACGAAAAACTGATGCGGATCCGTGGTGACAGTTTTCATGATGGTGGTCCAGTTGAGGTTGAGCGGGCCCTCGGAGTACGGTATCTCAACGCTATCGAGCCAGTCTTTAACCGCGTCTAGCGATTCCACGGGGATTGTGTTGATGTGCACAGGCGGGCGGTTGAAATCGTGGAATACGACAACCATGTCGAAGTTTTTGAGTCCAAACTGCAACGTGTAAAACATTGATTAGCACCGTAGAATATCGTCAGAAGTGGGGTCTAATCTCACCTGCACACGCTCCAAGTGCACGATTTCAATCTCGCTCAGCGTCACGACGAAGAAAGGAGGCTCAGTCAGCTGGACAAGGCAGTCTGTCGTCGGCTGCATCAACACGCTCGAACGGGAAGGCACGCCGTTGAAACCAAGCTCACGGAAGGGGATGTCAACACTGATACCCTCGTTTCTGCCGGCATCGCTTATCTTTTCCGCAAAGCTCTTGAACTCCTTGTCGAGCTGCGCCCGACGCCGACGCTCCTCCTGCTCCGCTTCAAATTCTTCCTCGTCGCCAAAACGGTGCTTCCGCTTGCGGTTGCCAGTCTCGTCGAATTGCATTTCCGTCGCTTCGCGGTAGAACTGGACGTCTCTGGTTTTCTTCTTGCCGATCATGATAGGGTTTTGGAGATGGACGTGAATGATGACGATCATCTCGTGTACGGACGGTTGGAAGAACAAATGTTTGACGTTGCTGAAGAGAACATCTACACGTTGACCATGGTCGCCGTGGTTGTAGCGGAGACCGTTCTGATGGATCTCGATCGTACCTGGGACGCGCTTGCCATCCAAGCTCGGACGAATAAATACCATACCGAGATTATACGGCTTCCGGTTTTTCACCGTGGTGAGTTTATCCTGTTCTATGACGTCTTCCATCTGCTTCTTCTCCTGCTCGCGGCGAACAGCCTCTTTCTTCAGTTCAGTAATCTGCTGAGATATGCGGTCCATTCGGTCTATATCCTTCGAGCGAAAAGTCAAACTCCTCACAAAGTGTGCTTGAGGGTCCTCGAAAGGCTGTTCGTCTTTCCTGCCAACACCCTGACCCGGAGATAGGAAGTTGATGCGAAGAAATGTCATATCGCCTTCCGGTGTGGTGCTTGCGTTCTTGATGGTGTGAATGTGGAAAGGGACAGGCCGCCCCATGATGGGAAGGATGACAGTCGACGCCTTTGGGTCAACGAGGATCTGAAGCGAGTCGATCTTTGTCGGAAATTGGTTGTCTCGCTTATAAGATTCAAAGCGCTTGAACTTCTTCTCCTCAGTGCCGTTGATGTTCCCCGTGCCTTCACCATACCGGTCCAAGCCCTCCTGCTGTTTTTTTGCGTGCAGCTCCTTCTGATGCTCTCGTCGTGCAGCTTCTTTCTCTGCGTCTTGGTTCGTTGTACGTTCATTACGAAGCCGTGTACTAGTAATATTGCCCGCCGCGATTGTTCCAACACGTCCCTCCTTCTTCGCCTTCGGCTTTGGGGCCGGTTCCTCGTCATCCTTAAAAAAGAACGACACTGAATCGAGGTCGTATGGCGCATCCTTCGTGAAAACCATAGTGTCCCTGCTGGCCACGCGAACAGTGTCGGAGAGTATCATGGAATATACTGTGCTCTTCTTGTCTTGCGGCTGGGGATTCTTGAGATCCTGCAATCCTGTGCTAATGCACAAAGTCATGCCGTCACGGAGAACTCGCGTATTTTTGCCATTGAGGACAAGCGTTGAATCACGATTTTCAATCCCAATGCCATGCCCCACGTTTTTGAGGAAGTGGTCGACGAGGTCGGGTTTCTTTGACTTCAGAAAGTTGATAGCCTTGTTGTACACATCTTTAGCAGCAACACCATCATGAATTGACTTCAGCACCATCTCATGGATCGAAGCTAGGAGCTTGTAGTTGTTCTCTTGAGACTTGTTGGGGTCAACCATGTACGTCCTCGCAATCATGGACGCGTACGTTTGGTAACGTAGGCCAAGGGCAGCAACTATGACGCCGGCGTGGAGGTTGCTATCGTCAGGTTCGGGAAACCTGAGATCGTACTTCCCACCACTCTGTATAATCGGCATCATAGCCCAGTCGAGGCTCATCGGGTCAAATTTGCCTGGAATTTTGAGGGACAAGAAAAATTTGCTGTCGTCGATCTTGTTTTGCACCTTTTCCGCGAGCGCTGAGTGAGTTATTTTCTTCTCGGCGTCAAGGATGTCGGACATTTCTTCGACGAAGTAACTGTGCATGACGCCACTCGATGCCCTAGAAGCATCACGGACAGATCTCTGTTCCGCAGTTAGCAGCGCGCCCATAAACCACAACAGACCCATGCACATACCAGCTCCCTCTCATCCTTAACCGCTAGCGCAGCATTTGATAGTGTGACCGAGATGTCGACTTCCTCAATATCCTTAGAGGCGCTCTCCAAAGCCTTCCTCCACTCCTCCGCGAACGGTCCGGTAGTCTCTTCCTTTTTCATGACGCCAGCGCGCTTCTAGGAGGGACGTTAGTAGGAATTTACAGAACACACAAGCGGAGCCATTTTGCTTACCCCCGCCTTCTTAATAATATCCACACACTCGTCAAACTGTTTCGCATTCTGCTCAGCATCTTTGCCGCGGACGAGGATCTTGACCGGGACTTTGCCACCCTGGAGAGGTTCCAGATAGGCGGCCTTCTTCTTGGTGGTGACTATGGTGATGCCATCGACGGTGAGGATGAATAGCGTTGCCGGAAACTCATAGCCCAGCAACCAAAGCTGAAATGCAGTGTTCTTGCCATAGACGGCTGCTGCGCTCGACTTGCCCACGATAACAACGATGGAGCCCACACCGTTGAACACATCGTTGGTGCGTTTGTCGGCTTTCCACTGAGAGATGAACGACGCCAGCCGGTCGTGGAACACGGCCTTGTCGATGGCGATATCGTCAGCCATGGCGTCCCGTCGTTGGCGGGTTCGAAGTGGATTCGTCCAAGTCGAACTCGAAGATATAGCGGGCCGGCCGACGTACCCACAAAGGGCTGGCGCAGAAGGTGAGGAGGGAAAGAGAGACGGGCAGAAAGGGCACAGAAAATATCAGCGACGATGGACCGGCGCGGGCAGCAGGCAGAGCGCAAGAATGGCGACGCGACGGTAGCGCGCTCTTCGGCGGAACCAATATTCCGGGGCACGCTGACGCGACGACCCCGACGCCGGCCTCTAGCAGATGAGAGTGAATATGTAGGTGTTCCCAGGACTTCGTTCCGTAATCGCAATCTCACAAGCAGAGCTGCCACAGCACGCCAGTCGACAAATGACGGAGTATGTCGTCAGTGCCGCTGGATCCGCCGGCTGGCGACGACTGGAGTGCCCTTCGCGATGACCATGGGAACCCTCGCAAGAAGCGGCCCAAGACCAACGCAGCCACTGGCGCTTCAGCTGCAGGCATCAGAGCCCTCAGCGCGCAGCTCGTGGCCTTCTATTTCCGCGCACCTGTCAAAGCCTTTTTCCGCGCGCGAGTGGAGTAGGTCCTCCAGCCAGGCTGCACACATGCGCGTCACAGGATTTATCTCATCTCAACTCATGCTGACAACTTGCTGTATTAGCTACATGGCATGTCAATCTCCTAGACAGAATAGTGAACTGCTTCCTGACGCTTCCTTAGGCCTATGCTAGGGCCGTGAACCCTTGGATCACAGAGAACGCCTCCTGGTCATGGCGCACGACAACCCCGGGACTGCTTGTCCACGCAGTCAAACACCATGGGTGGTCGTTTATCCCCAACCAAGTTCTGCCGCCTTTGCTTGCGAACGTTAGGTAGGCCCTTTGGGATACTTGACAATTCCTTGTTCCGTCTATTTACTCTGGAAGTTACGACACTGACTATCCTTTCAGTGTCGGCGCTGTACTATACACCGCATACCTGCAGACACTAGGCGCCTTACACGAGCCAGCCTCCCGAACCACCAAGAGAGTGTATCCTCCGGTGCCTGTAGCCGCAACGCTAACTGCTGGCTTCGCGGCAGGCGCCATTCAATCCATCGTGGCGGCGCCTTTGGACGCGCTTCAGGTACGGTTCAAAACTAGCGATATGCTCGAGGGCAAATACAAGGGTGAGGGTGGAAACCCTTTTCTATATGAATTATTCCTTTGGATCTCGCTCCTCCTTCGTACTTCCTATCCGTTAAGGACGTGTAAATTGACAGCCTTTATCAGACATGTGGCACTATGCCCGCGCCAAACTGCACAGCATCGGCCTCCGCGGTGTCTTCGCGGGCTGGACCCTCACCTTCGTCAAGGACTCTGTTGGCTCCGCCCTGTTCTTCTCCGCCTTCGAAACCGTCAAATCACAAGGCTACTACGGTTTCCTCCGGCACCACTACGGCGGCAGCAACCAAGTCCGTTCCTCCTCCTCGCCTGCACCGTTAGAAAGTGACACCATTATCATACCCCACTACGCCTTCGAGCCCGCGTTTCTCCTCCTCGCCGGCGCCTCCGCCACCATCGCCCAGCAACTCCTCGCCTACCCACTCTCCACCATCCAATCCGTACACTATCAGCGCCTCGAAGCCATCGACTACGCCACCTCCTTGCGACACCAGGGGTCTCACCACCATCACCACCACGCCTGCCCTCCGTCGCAGCCCTCGCCCGCCCGCGCCGCCCTGCGCACTTACTACCACGCCTACCTCGCCACCGCTGCCCAGTGCACCACCCAGGCGCGCCGCGCCGGCGGCTGGCGCGCCTGGCTGTACCGCGGCTTCTTGGGCGGCACGGCGCGCCAGGTGCCGAGCACGAGCGCCGGGCTCATCGCGTTCGAGCTCGTGCGGCGGAAGTACGCTGTCGATGTCGGGGGTGAGGGCGACGCGAGCGAGGATGGTGGTGCGAGGAGGATTCTGCTGGATGTGGGCGGGGGGCGGGAGGTCATTTTGGTGTAATCGGGTGTATGGTTGATGAGTGACCAAGGTTTGGGCTAGAGCGTGGAATAGATGAGTAGATTGGATTGGGAGTCTTGGTAGATAAGGCACGTACGATTTCGAGCTAGATTTATAGGTAAGAGTGAGCTGGCGCTTGGGAGATACCCCTATCCTCGTTTCATCGTGGCATGCATATGGCATAGACTCAAATCATTACATAGGATATTTATCAGTACTATAGATATATTTCTGTTCCGGAGCAGTGCGCGCGAGGTTGTTTTTTAGGCGAATTTTCGGGAAAGTTGTTTATGCTGCTGCGATCCTAACCTTCTCTTGAGTTAGACAGATCGTAATTGCAAGAACGTAACAGTTATGGTCTTTAAGTATAAAACTCGACAATCGGTTTAACTAGAATAAGATTTATAAATCTGGTTGAGGTAGTCTACAAGTATTTTGTATGTCCGCAAAATCGTAAGACACTCAATACTGTGTAACCATCTTCACCTCTATGTCCGCTACTGCTGCATCGAAATCTGTTTTATCACTTTACGCGTAACAATATGGAACAGTACGTTTAAATAGTTTTCGTATTTCACTCCTCAACACTATCTTCCTATGAGCACGACAGTCGTGCCCTCTCCATCAACTTGCTCCATCTCCTTTTCCCACAACCAACGTTCCTTCCCGCGCTCATACTCCCTCCCGCTCACCCTTCCGGCGCTTTTGACAAACTGAATAGACAAGGTACCGCCCTACAAGACCGAACAGTAAAAGAGGAAAAAGGAAAAGAATGCACAGCTCAGAAACACCGCAGCACCAGCCAGTCGTGTGTCGGGTCCGTTTGTCCGCCCGGTCTAGTTCGCTAGGAGCAAAAAGGTAAAAGGAAAAGAGAAAACCAAAAAGCAGTAGTCCTTTCAAACAAGAGAGAAAAGCAGATAAGCAACACGCCGGATTGACACTTTGTCGCCAGGAAAACAAAAAGAATACAGCAAGGAAAAGATGCTGAGAGACCGAGAGAACAAGACATTACGGATGGTAAAACAGGATGGCCAGGCTCCAAATACGCTTTGCGATGGCTACACTACCTTCATTAAGGTGGCAAACAATGACTTTGGTAGCAAGCTAGGCATGAGGTTGATTATCCAGCCCTCTCATGCGCAATGGAGCCAAACGAGCAGAAATCCTGATAACTGCACAGCAAGAAGCACGGTCCGATGAGGATCTAAGGGAAAACGCCCGCCGCACCTCGCGGATCGCCACATCGGAAGTCGCACACGGAGGAATGAAATAAAGCAAGCAGAATACATATCTAGAAAACAGTGGTTGCCGAAACGTGGCCTAAACAGAAGGGAATATTACAGAGCGTAAAACTGCAAGGAAGTATTGTCCTAGGATTGCGTAAGGTCAAGACCGAACGTATCCAGGTCGGCTGTGTCGAAACTTTGGCGCAAAAGGCAGAAGGCAAATAACCAAAGGGGCGCCAACGCCGTCGATGATGCATTTCATTCGGAATGTGTTAGGACCGCAGGAAGTTGATGCACAGTGATGCCATAAAACAAGCTAGGAAAGCAGGAGCTGATTCGGAGGCTGGCCCGGTCTGATCGATGTATAAAGGGGTCGCGTGTTCGCATTATCGTCGGTATGCAAAGTCAACAAAAGGCTGGGTCGAAACCGGGGATTGTTGGATGGCCAAGACATCGTGATCGCAAAAGACAAGGGCCACGACAGGGAAAAGGCCCCTGTAGACCGCGACGCCACGATCAGGTGTCGCAGCCGTCCACGAGGGAGTTCTTTGGCCAGTCGTACCTCGTTTGTTCCCTGCACATGCTGTTAGACCAATTTTCATCCAATACATGCGAAAAACATACCACAGTGTCATATTTGGATTCGCATAGGGCTCAGGGTGCTGTGCGATGTAACTCGTCGTTGGATATTCCGGCGGATCGCACGTCATCATCTCCTCGCCTTCGTCCTGATAAATTCGGATGTAGTCGACCCTCATCGTCGCCGGCATAAGCGGCGCCAAGCCGGTGAGATTCAGTTCCGCAAACCCATTGCTCATACCGAAGTTGACAATCATGGCCATGGGTTCTGTGGGAATAGGCCTAGGCCCGACATTGCCATTATGACCAAGAGCACGACCGTCGATGTGCCACGTGTCCACGTCACCGATGTACCAGTGCACATAACCGTCGTCGCCAGGCCGGTAGTCGAAGGCATAGGTTTGATATGCCTTGTCGTCGTACCAGTCATTGTTTAGATTGCTGACCACAGAGAGAGCCTGCTGGAAAACGCCGCCTGCATAGCCATTGACGCCACTGATAGTCTTGTCGTAGACTTCAGTGAAGTCGTAATCAGGACGCCAGAATATGTCAAATGGCGCGACTTGCAAACTCTGGGACGCCGACCCGACGCCGGCGCCATGCGGCGGATCCAAAAAGGCCACGCTAGCCTCGAGAGCGTCGATCTCCGGTGCGCTTCTCGACTTGCCAGGGTTCGGATGATCCTCATTCCTACATGTGCAAGCGGGAAGTCGCATGCCGGGTAAAGAGCTTAGTCCATCAACCTGGCTCTGATTCTTCGTGATGCCGGCGTCGCACTCGTCGTGATACGTGTAAGGCCACATGCCGTCGGTAGTAGCGGCGTATCCAGGCCGGCCCAAGTTACCCATCGCCCAGAAGCCGGGCCAAAAGCCGATAGTGTCGCCGCGACCGGGCAGAGAGATAGAGGCTTCCATGTGGCCACCCTTGAAGCAAAGTTTGTTCCAAGACTGCAACATTGCGGAGCGGTAGTTGAGGCCGTGATTCTGGAAAGCGTCGAAGCGAATGGTGAGGACTCCGTCTTTGGTAGTCGCGGCATCCGGATCGTACCACTATAGGATTTCTACTATCATTATCCGAGTCTCGCGCACTGCAGCCAAGGGACGAATGCGGGTAGTGCTTACCTCGAGATCCTGGGTCACTCCGTACCAAATGTCGACAGCCTGCCAGTACGGATCGTCATCGTCGTAAAACGTCCGGCCAGCAGTATTGAACTCATCGGAGAACTGAGTCTATGTCAGCAAGGCCGTAATACAAGATACGAGGGATCATTCCATCTTACCACTAGTTTCTGTGTCTTGCCTTCGTGGTTCTTCCGTGTCATCACCGAGTCGGGCGTATCTGGATCAACGAGGCCCCTGCGCACATTCTCCAACAAAGGTACTTTCCTTCCCAACTCTATGCAGAGAGGGTTGCTGACGCATGGGCCGACGGGCTGTGGGTGAACTAAATTGTTGAAGAATGCGCTGAACGACGAGGTTAGCACACAGTCTGCTCTAGTGGACCAAATGCTTCAGTGGGAAGGGACACATACAAAACGGGATATCCGATAAACATGAACAACAACCCGAGGGTGAGGAATATCAGACCACCAACGTTCACCATGGCTCGCCTGGAGAAAAGGTCGCAGTCACGGACTTCCTTGTCGTTCGGATCAGGATTATGCAGGTAGTCGTCCTTCTCCACATCTTCTGGGAACAGCAGCAGGCCCGCCGACGGCAAGATGTTGTACTTCTCCGACACCGTCTGGGTGTTGACGCCTTCGTCATCGCTGCCCGCTCGCGACGGCGCTCTCGAGTCGTCGAAGGGCGACGCGAAAGGGCTGACCCTGCTCTCACGACTCGTCTCGCTACTCCAGCTAGTCCTGCGAGATGAAGGTGAGAACTCCTGTCTTGACGGCGAAGGGCTAGGTGATCGCATGTCGGGCGACTCATCGCGGTACCGTCGCGTGCGCGACTTCTGGGGCGGCAGCAGCAGCTCGGCAGACTCGGCGGCGGAGCCGGGCTGGGCGTAGAGCGGCGATGGCGAGGCCGGCCCCGGAATCAGCGAACGCGACGACGTCTGAGGTAGCGGAGGCGGGCGGCTGCTGGCGGCAGCGGAGTCGTCCTCGTAGACGATGACATCTTGGCCGGAATTGAGGCGAATGTGCGGCGGGGCGTTCCTCCGCGGCGATGACTGCGAGGCCATGCTGGCGACGAGCGCGAAGGACGCGAGTGGTGGTGATGCTGGCGTTGCAGACGGTGGGAAGGCACGCCTGCCCGGGTCGGGTATGAAGAGGACACGGCTCTCGGCCGAGTGCGCGGGCCAGAGGTGCGGGCGGCAGATGAGACGTCACAGGGCACAGGTCCAAGGGTTGGTCAGGCAGGGCAAAGAGAGCAAGGCCTGGTCATGGAGAGGTTGCGGGGAAGCGGGTGCGCAGGTCGAATGGGCGGAGCGGCTGCGTGCGCGGGGTGGTGAGCGAAGGTGGTGCAGGCGGCGCGGCCGGTGAAAGCAGGGCAACGGTGCGGGCGTGTCAAGGTCGAGGAGGAAAGGGGAGCGGCGAGGCGCAGGCCGACGGGGAAGGCAGGAGCAGCAGCCCGGATCGCGGCGCGGTCGGTCGGGGCAATCTGGACGGGCGGGCCCAAGGCGGCGCCGCAGGTACAGTGGGCGACGTCGCAGAACGAGGGGCAGGGACGGGCTCAACCCACTGCGGCCGGCCTGGGAGCGCACGACGACGGGCTGGGACCGAGCGGCGATGCAGGAGCACCGTAGGATGGAGCGAGCGTGAAGAGGGGAAGGAGATTTTGGTGAGGCGCCCGAAGAGCTGCAGACGGGGTGCGCCCCCCAAAAACGCCCAGCCGCACGCAGTCGTGGTGGCGTCCCGGTCCCTGCCAGGCACAAGGGGCGCCGAGCAATGAGCAGGCTCGGCCGCGCGCCACCAAACGCGTAAGCCCGCGACTATTTTCGGCTGGCTCTGCCGCCACCGGGCTGCCGCCAAACGGCGTCTTCTGGCGTCGATCATGCTCGCCGGCCTCCTGCGGCCCAGCCCGTGACGCTCCCATTCCCGCCGCTACAGTACGTACTGCCACAGGTTCGGAAAGCACAAGACAATCGTCACCGGCAGCGGCGAGGCCTGCAACGCGGGACTTTGCCACCCCTCCCTTCCAGCTCCGCGCGGAACGCGGCAGACTCGCAGAGCATGTCCCCGTCCTCAATTTGCGTGCCCGGGCTTGGCGGCCAGCCATCACCGCCCGCCGCCGTCGCGTCGCGGCCAGTCGTGGCCGCTTGGCAATTCCTGGGCCGACCCTATCAGCTCCCTGCCACGGCCACAAGCTGCGGCGGTGCCATTTCCTCGACCTTCCCCTATCCCGCCCGTCGCCCGCCGCCCGCCTCCTCCCCAAGGACCCTGCAATTGCGGGAGCAAGAAAATCTCTGCGACGCAGCTCACTTCCAAGCTTTCCGTCCGTCTCTTCGAAAATGTCGTCCAATCGACAATGCGACGGAACGACCGCCGCGCGCTGCCCCCGGGGCCGTCTCCACCTTTTATGTTTGACCAAACGCGGCGGTGCAATGAGTCGTCGTAATGTCGCAAACCGCCCCCTTAACGCCCGAGGCCCGGACCCTCGGCCCCCGGGAGGCCCTACCTAGGACGTTTGGGAGCATACCTGCTTCGGGGCGTGCTCCGGCCTCCTGTCAGTAAGTAATAAAGAGCGGGAGGCGCCCAACCTCATGACCCTTAGATTCAAAAGAGGGTTTCTGTCAGCGCCGGCACAAGAGCCGAGCCTTTGCTCCGACCTCTTGCCCGTTCCTGACGGCCGTACCGCCAGGCGCGCCCGCGGCGCTCGTTTCCGTCTGACCGCGCGAAAAGCTTAGCCCTTCCATCGCTTCGGTTCGCCCCGCCATGCATACACGACCCTTTTCGTATCGCGAACATCGTATCGCTTGAAGCAGCGCTAGAGCAATTGTTCTAGAACGACGACTCCTCCAAAGGATCCAGGTGCTATGTAGCGACAATGCCTATGGTGCGTGCCGACTTCGAAGTTGGAGCGGCCGCTAGTTTCGAATCAACGACCAGACCCAAGACTTGCATGAATGATCAATTAAATCGGATCGCGCCCTAAAACAACGCCAATCCACGGGCTTCGACTGAAGCGACCAATAGAGTGAGCAATCTCCGCCGTCTCATGTTGTCCTTGTCTACTTCAAGCACTTTAATAGTGATGCAAATTTCCCTGCCTTTTTTTTTCTTGGATTGTTTTGCATCTGATTTCATTCCCGTGGTCTAAGTCCTGGCTATCGATTGAAAACGTCCACAGCACACTAGCTGTACATTTCTACTTGGGCCGCTCCCAGGACACATGCCCGAAGGCTGCACGCTCAACCTGACCTCCATCTGTTTCGATTGGCTACCAATGCGCATCTCGACCTCGCCCAAGCATTAGGAGGACACAACTTACAAGGCAGCAATTGTTGGCTAGTAACGACATTACGGATGTATTCGACAGCGTAGAGCATCGAATTGGAGGAAACTCGGGAATCCTGAAAAGAGGCCTCCGTTTTATATCGCGCCACCGCACATATAGCAAATACCGTCGCGCGCTCAACTAGCAGAACCCTTTGAACACAATTGGAATTAAGTCCCTGGAAAAGTGGTCAACACTCAGATTCTAGATATGTCTACATGTGAGACGATACTTGCATTACCGTAATCGCCGGCCTTGAAATCAACCGCTTCGTCGCTAGTGTGCTTCTCTTTCCGGGAATTGTCAACTGTCTCAAAACTGTGTCTGGGCTCGCATTGCCGCTGTGTGCCTGTGTCTGGACTAGTATCGAAATTCGGGACCGAGAATGGAGAGAACATGGCTTACACCGGTGCATACGGAGCTGCTTTTGGTGAGCATCTAGGTCGAGGCCTCGGACGCTAACGACAGCACGAAGTCTGAATTCGACGACGGCGACGATGGCATCGAAGACGACAACGGAAGCGCCAGCGGCAAACCCGAAGCTGGCGGTGGTCTCGGCACCTTCGTGCTCGCTGAAATCTGCTCTATCTCAATCTCAAGCTCTAGATTCCTCGTGGTTAGCAAACTTATGGCTTCAGCATCCCTGGTCACTTCCATCCGGACCGTCTCGACTCTCAATGTACACCTCAGCTAGCTCGTTGAGCGTGGCTGTCTGGTCAATTTGCGCCCTAGTAGTTGACATGGTCGTAACGTTGACCACTTTCCACTCCTCCTCATCACGCGGGCGCTCAACGGTGTCAAAGTCCAGATTCAGTGCACTTCTTAACTACGTGCTCGCGCGTGTGGGCCTAAGTAAGCTCCTGCCTCGCCGCGACATAGAAGGCCGTGACGTTGCCAACGGTTGGTACTGCCGTCACGGCAGCCGCGGCTACAGCAACATCCGACATGGATCAGTCCCGAGAGAATTGCCGAGGTCCCCTGCGGCGTCTCTAGGTAGGTCTCCCATTTGGACGAGGTGTGTACGACAGTCCTGCCGTCGTTGACCGTTTCGTAAGAGATCCCGATATGAAAGCCAATAGCGGCCTAGCGGAAATTGTCCTTTGCGGTACGTACCGGGTTTCTCCTGGCTCTGCCGAGTGAGCAGGATGGGCGTCGCCAAGGTAGTCGGCACGAAGTAGCCGTAGGTGTGGGGCATCGGGTCGGCTCTATCGAATTGGGGTCTTCCTGCTGTTGCCTGAGGCGAATATAGTGTTACTTCAAGGTGGGCAGACATATCCGACCTCGTTAACATTGATGATCTGCACGTCTTAGGGCTGAAACTTAACGCAATAGAGCTGGGCGAAAATCGAATTCTTCGGGAGGAGAGTGAATGTGAAGAGGTATACGATGGTGATCCCGACGTCGTGAGAATATACCATTCTGCGTGCAGCCACCCTGCAAGAGGCTTGGGAAGACGGATTGTTAAGAAATGGGAGTGAAAAGAGCAGTGGAAACGTGTTCAAGCATGGGACGAGATGGGATGATAATATCCAGCTGTAAGAGGAGAAGAATTGTACAAACGATATGTGGAATTTGATACAAATGCTCCGTGCATGGTATTTGCTCCCTAAGATCTCAAACAAGCCCAGACATGGCATCCAGCACATGATTATATCCTAAAACATTAATTCCTAGAGTCCTTGCATATTGCAGCGACAGGATTGCTTAATATTATACACAAACTTTTCATTTGGTATTCATGTTTCTACATACATAATCATGGACGTGAACTAGTTAAAAATGCCCGACCCAAAACCAACGATAGTCCATGCTCATCAATCAAAGCTGGAAAAGAATCACATAACTGGCCCATCGTCGTATTTGTCGTACGTGTACGGATTTGTAGTTGACTTGCGCACAGGGTATTGAGAACAAACGGCCACTTTCTCGTCGACAGCGGACCGCGAGTCGTCGGTCGCGTTAGATGGTGAGCGGCTCCGCCGTTCTCGGATACTGCGGCAAGTGACCGCGTCAGTTGAGTGAACTCAGTCGAGGTGGGGCGACGCCAAGAAGGATTCAATAGCGAAGCGAACCAGTTCGCAATAAACACGAGAAAATGAAATGTGGCAACCGACCTTTCCGAAAACCTCTCGTAGAGCAAGCCGAGCGCGAGGACGCCGAGCACGATCGGAATCGGGATGAAACTCTCGAGGCAGAATATCGACGACGTCTCCACGTTTTCCCGGTAGTAGTCCGCCTGGACGGGCCGGCAATACATCCTGCTGCCACCGCTCCCCGTGACGAGGAGCTCCTGCTCCCGCGCGACCGAGCTCACGCCCTCGATATTATGCGGCGCGAAGGCTTCAAGAACGTCCGGCGGCGCCGGCTGCGGCACCCCGTCGCCTTTGAGCAGGCCCTTGAGGATGTCGCTGTACTTGCGGTCGTCGTCATTCTGGAAGTCGTCGCCGACGGTGCTGAAGTGGAGGAGGTCGAGGCAGGCGTCTTGAAGTCGCAGGTCGAGCGCGTCCGAGGTGACCATGCCGACGTCGTCGCCGTCGGACGAGACGGCTAGGCAGCGGCACTCGCGGGACGATGTCCGCACTGGGAACGCTGTTGTTGACTGGCAAAACAAGGCGGCGGCAAGGGTGCTGATAAAGAGGGTGGAGGGGACGAACGGCCGTTGCCGAGTGAACGCGCGCATGTTGAAGTGTTGTTTAAGGCCCGCTCCTCGAGGTCTCCTCGTCGTTTCTTCCTCGAAGCTCGTCGCGTCTCGCAAAGTCGATATGTAGAGCGAAAGGAGATGGCAGACAAGCTCTGCCGAGCTGGGATTCTTATTGATTCGCAGACGGCGTGGTGCGTTGGCCGAGGCGCCTGAACGCAGGGCTGGGAGTCCGGCGGGGTGAGCGGGAGGGTGGAATGCCCCGGTCAATGACGAAGACGAGTCGGCGCTAGCGAGCGCTTCGAAACAGAGGCGGCATTTGACAGCACCTGTTCGGCAGCGGAGGAAATGCCCGGTCGTGTACCTGCTGCAAGAGCGTTTTACCCGCGGCACGCGAGCGAGCCTCTACCCACAGCGGAATGAATGCGTCTCGCAGCACTCGCTTCGAGCAATTGAAACGCTCAGTAATCTCGAGAAGGGGGCGCAGGCGAGGGCGGGCTCTTGGACGAGAAGCGGCACCGGGCGGCGGCATTCTGCTCTAGGCGTCTGGCATGGACGACCGCGCGCCCGCAGAAACGCCTCCAACGTCAATTGGCGAGCGACCAGCGCTCGCGCAGGCGCGACCGGGAACCGGCCTGCAGCGCGTCTGGAGATTGCCGTGCGAGCGAAAGCTTGTTGGCGGCGCTAGGCAGCTTCGGGCGTGGGGCTCACGACCGGGGCACCACGTTTGGACGACGAGTCGGCGGGCTTGCGTGGCTTGGCGCGGCTTACTCCGTGCCACCGGATTTCTCGTCGTTGTGGCTGGCCTATCTCCGCCACAGGCACGCGGGCGTACGCAATCGGCATCACGCACCCGCGAACATCTGCTGCCGACGACTGCCTCATTTGCCGTGCTAGGTGACGAGAGGCTGACGCACTACTCCGTAACGCGCGTATCATTGCTGGAGCTTCTGCGTGAACTTTCTAAAGCCAAACAATAGGCACCCACACGGCACCCGGAGCTACACCAGAACCGGCATACACACACTCCCATCATTCTAACCTCCACCAACCTGAGCCCTTTTCTCGTTGTTCCCTAGTCTCCATTCGTGCTCGCATTTCCCGAAGCGCCAGAAGAAAGAAAGCTCAGTCTTTGCGCTACCGCTCAACCTGAAGTGGGAGTCATGAAAACATAGTCTCGTCTGTGAGCAACATGAACGCCGGATAGATGCCGATGAAAAGCGCCGCCTAAAAACCCGAGAAGACGGCAAGACCAAGAAGAAAGGACGCCGAGTTTGTCAGTCTTACTACCTCTACATCAAGGAGCCACATCTGCTTAGAAAGGTTATAGGGACATCGCAAAGCCAAAGGCAAAAAGCAAGACGCTAAACCGAAGAAAGTCGTCGCTTCAAGAACCATCCCAACAGGGACGAAGGGTAGCCCGAGTATTCATACGGTGACAACGCCCACGGCTCTCTGGACGACTTATAACTTCTCCATGAGGTTCTTCCGCACGGTCCACATGCGCGCACGCTTGCCGAAGATGTACATGGGGATCGTGAAGAGCAGACATGCCATCTGGATGCCGCCCAGTGCGACAAACGTGTCCTTGGGGCCATCGCTCTCGAGCCAGTGGTTGAAGAAGAGCGAGAACACGAGACCGTGGAATATGTTCTTGGAGAAGTTGAGCGTCACGAGCGCCTCGCCCGCGTACTGACGGTAGCTGTCGACGCAGAAGGTGATGGACGTGGTGCTGCCGAGCGAGCATCCAAAACTGATGATGCCAAAGAAGATTGTCGGCACTATCCACTTCTGGCGCTCCTCGGCACTCCAACCGAAGCCCATAAGTCCGATAGTCGTGCACACAGCCACAGGGATAGCCATCACCAGCCGGAACTCGGGCTCGTAGATGCCGCCGTTGCGTCTACTCATGTAGCGCACAATGACATCCGACACCTTACCTGCAACGGCAGTTCCAAGCACGCCGCCAATGAAGGGCGACAAATACACGAGACCCGTCTGCAGCGCGGTGAAATTGTACGTCTCCTGGTTCCTGTAGATCTCCGACACGCTCTCGGATAGCACAATAAGCCATCCTACAGAGAGCGAGTAAACAAGCGTACTCCACAACACTGCCGGGTACCCGAAGAGCACGAACGGACGCAGAGCCACCTTCCACCATTTGTCCTTGTGAAGCCGCGGGTTCCATGGTTTAAGCGTCTGCAGAAACGTCTTTGGGGGGGCGCTGTGGTAGTACGCCGTGTACTCATTGACAGGGACATCCGAGGCCCGCGTGTGTGATGACGCGCGAGAGGGTGGATCGTAGGTGACGTGGCGCTCGAGTGGCCCTGGAGACATGCTCGTAGTGCGATCAGAGACGGCCATATCGCCGCCAACGCTATCTCCTGACGGGATGGGACCCCTCATCGACGGGCGATGAACCGCCGCTGGAGTCGCTGGCAAGCTTGGCGTGTCACCGCCTGGAGGTGTCTGGATTGAGGCGCGGCCAGCTTCAATATCTCTACTCGGTATGCCGTTGCCGATGCTGAAGTAATCCATTTCCTTGGCCTTCTTCTGGTAGTACGGTGAGTTTAGGTTGCGCAACTCTGGCGTCAGCGGAGCCCCGCCTTTTGGCTCAACCTTCCAAGAGTGTTTGTGAGAGGCAGGACTAGATGGTGTAGCTTGCGTTCCGTGATCACCATTTTCGGCCGATGGACCACCTTTCTCTTCTGCTGCCGAGACCTCGCCATCTTGGGCAAAATCCCGCGGCTGACTGTCCTCTCCCGCTCCATCTGTTTGCCGGTTATCCGCAGGTGTCTTCACCGGTGTCTCCAAAACCTCTTCTGCGGGCTTTTCGGGGAGCTCTTCTTCGGGCTTCTCACTGTCCTGAAAGCCGACATGACGGGACCTGCGGCGTTGGGCAAGCGTTCCTGGTGTCTCTGGGATCGTAATAGGCATATCTTTGCCCACACCAGGGGTTGAGGGGCCGGCGCCGTCGGTGCCAACATGGTCACGGGTCGCCGTGGTCATGTGCGACGTGCGGCGGAAGAGCGAGGCTGGCCGAGTCATGTGGCTCATGTGACTCGCGATGGACTTGCGAGTGTGATGGCTGTGTTTTCGGGGGCGGGGTGTCCTATCCCAGAACGTCTCCGGGACGAACAAAAAGAGAAGAGCAAATCCGAAGCCACCGATCATGGCAACAATCCTTCAACTGCCGATTAGAATATCATCCAACTAGAAAATGCTCCTCGGGAAAACTTACCAAAACACCCATTCCCACCCGAGACTTTGAATGATTACAGCGCTCACCAGCGGAACAAGGTTCTTCCCGCCCAGAAGCAGGAGCGTGTATATACCTAGTCGGTATGCCCTCTCGTGCAAGAAGAAGATTTCGGCAACAGATGCTGAAGGCAGACACTCAATGGGACTCATAGCGATACCCTGGACGATTCTGGCAAGCAACAGAGAGACATACGACGGCGATAGGGCGCACCATACGTTGGTGAGGATGAAAATGATAGCCGTGAAGAGGTAAACGGGCCGCTTGCCATAGAGAATCGCCGTCGGCGATACGACCACCGCTCCCACGCCCAGACCCATCATGTAGAGCCCCGTAGTCAGTGCGACCGACGATACGGACACATCATACGCTTCGGCGATGTCATGGAACCCCGCAGCCAGAATGGGAGTCATACCGCCACCAACCATACAGTAGAAGCCGATTGACAGCAGAGCAGCATCCCGCCGTATTGCCGGCCAGTTGAGTGGGTCGTTCGGCGACGAACTTGGCTGCGGATCGAGAACGATCTTTCCGTCCGGAGTGCGCTTCTTCTCTACGGATTGGACGGAACGGCGGCTGAGCATCGAAGGAGGGTATGGAGACGGCAGGGACGAGGCGGATGTCCTGGCAGGCGTATTACGCAAACCGAGGGGTTCGTTGCGCTTGGATTCGGCAGAAAGGAGCAAAATGGAGCCTGTCGGCGGCGTCGGGTAATGTTAGCATGGAGACTCGAGCGCGCCGCCTAGCCAAAACGAGTGATATGCCAAGCTAGCGATACTCACCAGGCACTTCGTCGGTTTCTTTGTCGTTGAGAATGCCCAGAGTCCACCTCTCCGGCCGGTTGGCCTTCTCATACGAGTGGAAGTCATCGGTCGAAGCGGCCGCGCTGGCCTGCTTCTCGCCCGATCGGCCGGACATGGAGAATTTCTTCCAGCGAACCATGGTGGGACCGGAGGATGTGCAGGTTCGTGGGCGCCGTCAGACCGTTGAAAGCGACCAGGCCTTAGCTTAAACGGGAGGCGAGTGAAAGAAAGCAGTGCGGGCGGAAGCACCCGGGTGCCGAAAATGGGGCCGATAGGAATATTCACAGGGCGGAAAGGTGAAGGGTGAGCCGGGATGACGCGATGAGGGAGCGGAACGCTCGTGACTGTCTTAGACAGATCACAGACGGCGAGCTAGGCGCGAGAGGGGCGGAGGGTGAGGATACGGAGTTAAGATGAGGGGGGTATGGCGAAGTCAAAGTTGGCCGCTGGAGCGCGGCGAGGTGCTCAAGGCGGATGGGAGGGAGGAGCAGGCCAGGCGAAGGGGCAGGCGCGCGCACGCGGAGGAGATATAGGCGGCATGGTCGCTGGGCGGCAGGCGAGTCTGAGCCGCCCGGCGTGGTGTGGTGGGAGCGGTGGAACGGGATGGCGCGCCAAGGGAAGGCGCGCCGGCGAGGAAGGCAGTCTGACGTCGCGCCGCGTGCGGAAGCGGACGCCGTGCAGAGACGAAACGGCCCCAGCTCAGCCCCGGCCGCGCCCGCTCATTCGCTCGCCGGTGGAGGTCTCGCCTGCCCGTCCAACCGCAGCCCGCCGCCCGCCCCGGCCGCCGTGCAGCAACAACCCGGTCCGCGTGTGGACCCTGAGATTAGGTAGGTATTTCGCTTGCTGTGGAATGCTCTAGGGGACTCGAAGCCCTTGGCTCTCTCCGCTACATACTACGTACCTACCTGTGTGTCTGGGTAGGTAGGCGCATGCTACTACCCCTACATACTTTGGTATGCAGCCAGCGTGCCAACCTCGTGCGGGCTATCTTCGGATCAGCCAGATCCGGGACGGCGCCAGTGCTGTGCAGCTGTTCTCTCCCCGCCGCTACCCGCAGCAACAACCAAAGGAGCAAGCACGAGCGAGACAGCAGCGCCTCCCTTTCACGCTTCAGTTCCCGGCCGCATGCGGCGAGCGGCGGGCGAAGGAAGGAAAGAACGGGCCCTCTACCGGTAGGCAGGTAAGCCCCGCGCTCCGCCGGGCCCCCGGTTCGCCGCCGCCTGCCGCCGCCCAATAACCCCCCGGTGGTCCCGTGGCCATGCGGGCGCGCCTGATTTCAACGTCACCCCGCTGTCCAGATGACTGCGGCGTGCATCCATCTCGCACAGTAGCGTCGCCGCGCCAAGCCGGCCGCTCAGCTGCAGCGACTTCCGTATCGTCGTGTCACCGTGCATTGCGTGCTTCTGCGTTCTGGCGCGCGCGCGTACACACACAATACCGCTATCCTGGCAGCAGGTGGGTGGGGAATGTTGCGTCTCTCGAGCAGACGTTGGCCGGCGCGAGCGCCAAACCGAAACGCCGTTTCCCGCCGGTCGCTCTGATCGCCAAGCGGAGAATTCCCCGCTGCGTGGACGGGCTCCGCTCCTCTCGCTTAGCGCCTCGCGTTTTGGCCTCCCAAGGATTTCCCAAACGAGAAGCCGGAGCTGCCAGAACTTTCTGATTCACCGCCCAAATGGCCCCGACGATCTCCCGCTAGGCGTGACAGCGGGGCAGTCTTTCGGTGTAAAAGACCTTGGCATGTGAAAGGCCCGGCCGTACAAAAGCTACTCCACGCAGCGCGGTCGATTTCCATCTTAGCTCTCAAAAACGTGCTCGCGGAATTGCTTCGAAGTGCATGGCAATTCTTGTCCAGCGCAGCCAAGTCTGCGACGCCCACCATGATGGCCGATCGCCCAAACAGCACCTACCTAGGTAGGTCTTGGATATCATTACCTAGACTTTAGGTAGTCCGCCGAGATCTTGAACGCGCGTCCTCACTTTGTTGCGGGCTGGGAAAAGATCACGATCCGCTCAGGTGTGCCATCTGTTTCGGCGGCTTTCTATTCTTTGAGAATTAAACTTCCCTACGGTGGGCCACGGGTACTCTAACGATCCAGAGAGACACTGAACAATAGGTACCTGGGGGAGTGACTTGCGACAGGGAAAAATGAAGCTTCTGGAAACTTTTTCTAGGTAGTCTCAACTTTTCTTTCTTAAGCCAAGTTCGTATACACAGAGAATACATGAAGTAAAAGTGATCAGCACGTTACATGACACCAAATCCACCTAGCTAAGTTATCGGCACATGCGCTCCACCGTTCCCTCTACCTCTCATATCCCAGCTGTCCTCACACCTTATAACATGAACACAGCTGCCACCGCAGCAGCCACTCCCGCAACCACGATACCCGCACGGTTACCCGCAGCGGCGCCTTCGAACTCAACCGGCGACGCCGGCGAGCTGCTGCTCGGCGAGGAGTAAGACCACTCGCCGGTGGGCGCCGGGTATCCGGGTTCTCCGGTAACGGTGCCAATCTCCTCACCACCCTCGGCCGGCTCGCCGCCGGCCTCATGCTCCGGGAACTCTGGGAGCGCCGAGGATGCCGCCGGGGCCTCGGAGGCCGGAATGGGCATAACGGTCATGGTGACGAGTGAGGTAACGTGCGAAGTGACTTCGGACGGGGTCTCGTAGGGCGGCGACGCCGGGTGCTCCCACGAAGCCGGGTGCTCCGCCGAGGCTGATGCCGAGGATAGCGTCACGGTCTCGGTCTTGGTATTCTTGACCGTCTCGGTGACGGTGGCGGGGGAGGACTCGCACGGCGTCGTCGCTGCCGGGCTGCCGGGCGTGTGCGGCGGGTATTCCGGCGCCGCGGGCGTCGAGGCGGACGTCTCGACCGGGCACACGGTCGTGTACAAGGCCGACGTCGACGTCGTCAGGCCCGTCGTCTTGCTCTCAGCCGGGCAGTCCGGCACGTTGTCGGGGCACGCCGTCGTGATATAGATGATGGTGGTGTAGACCGTAGACGTGGTCATGTCCTCGTCGCCGCCGCCGATGGGGCCGGCCGGCGTAGAGCTCGCGGTGGGAGCCGGCGTCATAAGCGTCGGGCAGTCGGTCGGCTTGGTGAGAGTCACGGTCGTTGGCGTTGGCCCGCAAACGTCACAGACGGTCACAGTTGTGGTCCAGCCGGACGGCACAGGGCCAGCCGGCGTCTCCGTCGGGCACACGGTCGTCGTGTATGTCGTCGTAACGGTGGTGAAGCCAGTCGGGCAAACATCGACATACGACGTCGTAATGATAGTTGTAGTTACGTCGCCGGACTTAGATGTGCTGGACGCCGCCGGCTCAGACGTGATTGTCGTGGTGTTCCCGTACGGCGCAGTGGCGGAAGCCGAACTGCTGCTGCTTCTAGTCTGGCCCGGTCCATGAGGGCCGGTCCCGTAGAACGTCGACGAAGACGAGGAAACCTCGCCAGCGTTACCGGTTGACGAACCTGAGGTAGTCCCGCTGACGCTGTAAGTGCTGGTAGTACTGTTCGCACCGTAGGTCGAGGTCGGCGACGTCTCGCCCCCGCCGTGCGTGCTGCTAGTCGTATCGTATGAGCCCATGCTTGAAGTTGTGCTCGGAGTCGTGCTCGAAGAGGACGTGGTTGAGGTCGTGTCGATAGCGGATCCAGTGCTAGACGAAGAGGCGCTGTAGCTGGAGCTAGCACTGGAGCTGGCACTGGAGCTGGCACTGGAGCTGGCACTGGAGCTAGCGCTGGAGCTGGCACTGCTACTGAGAGTAGAGCTAGAACTGCTTGAAGCAGTGGAGCTAGCGCTGGAGCTGCTAGCACTGGAGGTCGAGCTGATCGAAGCAGTGGAAGTAGCGCTCGAGCTAATGCTAGAGCTGGAACCGGAGGCGGAACCGGAGGCGGAGCTGGAGCTGGAGCTGGAGGCGGAGCTGGAGCTAGAGCTAATCGAGGCAGTGGAGCTAGCGCTAGAACTAGCGCTAGAACTCGCGCTGGAGCTGGCGCTGGAGCTGGCGCTGGAGCT